>JAJHUR010107904.1:0-14803 GCA_027495735.1 Lutjanus campechanus | reverse complement strand
AACACAGAAATCATGAACACTCCAAAGGTCTAACTCCACAGTTCGGTACTACACAGTTCTCACACGTGTGTAATGTGTCCAGAAGAAACACACTTTCCTTTACACAGACGTAACATTTTGGTATCACATGGGACATGTTCCTCAGTCTCCTGTGAAAGTCCTGTTTGTTCTCCCTCCTCCATTTGCAGACTTTCTCCCTCTTTATGCCTCGTCAACAGCCCGGGACGTCTTATACAGTCGCGGATGGGTTTACACTGAAGTCACTTGAAAAGCCTGGTGCGCCATTTTCAGTTGCAGGCAGTTACCATATGCGTCTATATCAGACAGCGAGGGATAGTTATAAATCAGTGGTATGTGACAAGTTGGGAATGAGACTGGGCTGGCTCTGGACAACTGCAGACTCATGGTGGTGCAGCATGGCAGCCTCCAGGGAAGAGGACTTGCACCCTTTGTAGATATAAAGAGCTCTTTTTGTGTTGTGTTTTCTGATTTGCCGTTGTGTTTTGCACCTCAGGGCCACCGTACTATTCACTAAAGAAAACATACGAAATATGAAACATTATATTCCATTCCTGCCATATTCTGCCAAAAGATCCACATAAATCTTACACACTGGGCTTTGAATCTTGTCTTTTGTCTCATGTTTTTTTGTTTTTGTTTGTTAAAGATATTAACTTTACGTGTCAAAAAAACCAAACACATTATGTAGCAAATGTGGGAAAGAAGCACAATTCATCACTGTTGCTCGCGTATTCTTTTATTCATGTATTTTCATGTGATAAATTTGTGGTTTGCAATATTTTGGCACAATCTCCAAATATCCAAATGTAAATAAAGAGGCCACATGAGCACCGTAATTCAAAATATAGCACATCACTTTTAAAATGGACTGTTAGGTCTAAATCATATGTCACAATGCATCAATGCTGAATGATGTTGTAATTATTTACATTATGATAATTTATAGTATTTGTAAATATACTTGTACCTTGGCCTTGCAGATTTTATTACTTGTCTATTGGGTAAAGTTGAAACAATACAAAATTAATATTGCAGTTATATAACTTTCCTCTTTTAAATGTTAATTCAGTTACCTTCATGTGTGTGAAAAAAGACTGGCATGACTGGAAAATGATTGTCCAGTAAGGGTACACTCAGTATTGGCAGGAAAATGCAAATGAATAATATTGATGTATTTGCAATGCATGTATTGATCATAACCCTCACACTGAGGGGAGAACGCCTGCCTGCGATTTCAGGAACATTGAATGAATTTCCTCATATGTCCCAGAATAGCTTGTTGTTGTACTCACAACTAAACATGCTGCAGTTACGCTGTTGCATAACAAAAATCAGTAGATTTTACCACTGATAGTTATGATTCAACACTGCATAAATCAGTCAATACTGTAAATATAAAAACAGTCTCCTGTGTTTCAGATCAGATCAGAAGTAGATAACTTTAAGTGCAGAAATAATCTCTTCATCCTCAGCGCTGAGAGCCAAAGAACCAGTCGATTTTCGAGTGCAACAACTGGCAACAGTTTAGAACACAATGTGCTTGGCTTTAATCTTGTGAGATGTCAACTGATGACAAATGTGAACAGCACATTGTTCAGTTTTTCAAAAATACTGAACAAAATTGTGTTATTCTGAATTTCAGCAACATGCTGTGGAAAGTAAACAAGTGTAACAACCTAAAGTGGGTTCTGCTCCAAACTAAAATTTCCACTATATTCTTATTATATGCTGCATTTATGTTGCATCAAACTCACCACTGAGAAAAGGTGAAACAATTGTGGAAGGTGGAGGTTTAATGGCTCCATGAAAAACAAAAATGAATGAATGATAGGTTCCAGCGAACACAGCCGGACCAGTGGAGGCCAGCTTGACAACAGGGAATAGACGAGGACTGAGGTGGTTTTCTGTGGCGCCCACCACCCTCAAACCGAACTAAAGGTAGTTAGCAGTTACCTTACTTATTTAGCCACACGTAAAGCTATCTTTCCATTAGGAAAGTCCATAAATTACCTCGATACTGTGTTCTGTGTTGATCTTGGAGGCTGCGTTTGTCCTGGTGACTAGTCGTGTTCACTGAGCCTGCTAATGGTGGCTAACAGTTATTATTATTATTATGTCAGGCTTGGGCCTTTTTGGGCTTAACTTTTCAGGCCCACTTAAAGTTCTAATCCAGTTTCACCCAAATCAGTGAATGAAGTTATAAAGTTGTGCTTTTTGTACAGTGAGGCCCAGGCCCCCCAAAAAACAGTGAATGGATATGTTCATGCTTCATCACAAGCGAGACGACGTTTCATTCAATGCAAATTTAGCGTACACCCCAGAGTGCAGGATGAGTCATAAACAGTTTGAAATTGTTTTCCAGGAAAAGACAAACTCTGAAATACCATTTAAAATACCAGAGAATACCTGTTGGGCCTGTATGATGTCTATTCATTCTTTGTTCCATAAAGAACTTTATCCATACCTTATTAGTCAGGGTTTTTTAGAAGAAGTCATTGTAAGTTGGTTTCAATACCAATATCACCAGCCAGAAGTTCCATATGAAATGCAAAGTCAAGTGTTATGGTACGATAGAAATATATTAATAAAGGATAAACCTTTGTTTATTGAATCGATGATTGAAAAAAGATTCTGACATGAAAGATACAACATGGATGAGCGTCGCAAAATTAACAGGAGATTCAGTCAAAATGGGAGAATTTGTTGGACAAATGTATCCCATTAGGAGAAGTTCTTACAGGCATCTAGACTGCTGCCTTCAATGTCACCATCATAAACAGATGCCTGTCTGCCAGTCATAATGAAATAATTGAAGTGGCACTAGCAGAGGTAATGCTATCTGGCACAATTAACGTTAATGTTATTGCAAAGTAGCCTGTTACACAGAAAATACTATTCTAGCATGATAAATGATTTCTTTAATAGAAGTTATTTCCATGTAGTTATTAAATATTTTCAGCAACACTGACAAGATGTGACTGTTTAAAATGACTTCCAGGCTAATTCAGTGTGTTGTTTCAGTTAACAGTGTTAGCCATTCAGCCTCTGTGATAATTGACATGTGAGAAATGTGTAAAACAGTTTCACTGGCTCCACTCATTAAGATTTTGTTCATGCAATTCATTATTTGCAATTTTTTTTTTCCATGGTTGTTAATTATTTCTGACTGGAGTGTATCTCTGCTTCACATATTCATATATTTGTATAACTAAAATTCCAATCTGCTAAGTTTAAACAGCGCACCATCTGTGTCTCTTTGTCAACTAAAGTCATCTTATCTCCATCTAAACAGACATCTTTTCAGCCGTTTTCCCCGTAGTGTCAGTTTTGTTGCTGGCGAATTTGTGTCTTTACACATGGAAGAAGTTTGGCCTCAGGACTTTCTGTTTGTCAGAAAGCCCAGAAAGCTGTCTGCCATGACAGGGCTTTCTAGCAGAAAGGCTTTAGGAAGTCAACTGTCATAGTGCAGTTTGGTTAGGTTTAGGAAAAGATCACTGTTTGGGTCAGAAATCTTTCTGCCAGAAAGATTTAAAGGCTTACCTCTCTCATATGTGACTAATCACCTATCCTTCCTTTTAAATGCACAATTTACTCATCATCATGGAGCAACACAGTGAGTCAATACCAGCTTTAAAGTATCACAAATAAATGTTGTGACACAGTGGGGATACATCATTTTTGACACTTTTCTTGTATTTTTAGAAAGGCTGACGACATCCTTCAACACTTACTCTTAGTACTGTCTAATAACAGTGATACAGGCTGATTACACAGAAAAACAAATACTTTGTTCAGTTTCAAGTGTTATTTTTACACAAAGAAAGACGTTTCACTCTGATAAAAAAAAAAAAAGTAATGTTTAAAGGTTCACTTTTTCTGGCAAAGCCACAAAGCCAGTGATCCATCTGGAAAAATCAATAAAGGCTCTGTCTTCTCTATTTAAAGTGTGGGTTTTGCATATGAGGTCAAGATAAGGACAGGAGTTCAGTTTATGTTTAGAACCATTTTTATTACAAAATATGGTTTAGCAGTTCAGTCACAGAGTAACAACCAAGCTTGTGATTTATTTCTGTACAGACGTATAAGTAAAGACTTTGTGTCTGTGATGAAAGTGCATTCATCAGTTGTAATCTATTTTTGTGTGCCTGTGCACGCCAACAGGTGCCCATCAGCTATTCACACTGACAGAAATCAAACCTGTTTCAACCTGTTTTTAAATTTTAATTAATTTTTTAAAACTGTATTTAAAGGAAGGGTTTAGTGACATCTAGTGGTGAGCTTGCAGATTGCAATTACCTTGCCTTACCCTCCCCTTCCAGGTGTATATGGTGGCTGCAAAACTTGTCCAAGATCAAAAGGTCATATCTAGAGCCAGTGTTTGGTTTGTCTCTAGAAACATACAGCAGCAACATGTCAGCCTCCGTGGAGGAGGACTTGCGCCCTCTGTAGGTATAAAGGGCTCGTTCTAAGGTAACAAAAACAGCAGTTCTCATTTTCGGGTGACTATACGCTCATGCATTGGTTCCCAACCTGGGGTCCGGGCCGCCTTTAGGAGGGCGCCAGAAATCGCAGGGGTCCTATTCTGAGGTCCTCAAAATCAGATTTGCACATGTTAACTAAAATCACAATTTAAGGGCTCATACATATTTTTCCAGATTGAAATTCAAGCACTTTTCAAAGTGCATTGTCAAGCTTTTCCAGCACCTTAGAGCAGTGATAAACAACATTTACAAACAAAATTATTATTTTACCTCTTTTCACATTAAATCAGATGTTATTTTGTTATTTTTTGTGAAATATAGTTTAATGTCTCGAAACATGTCACCTGTCTGTAAGTAGACTTGGCTATTAGGCCTTTGAATTTGGCACATTTTCCTTGCTAACAATTGATTAATTGATGAATCATTAATAATTATTATGATATAAAGTTTAATTTTAAGTTTCCTTATCCAATGAATGGCTCCACCAGACAAATATGTGTCAAATGAGGTGCAATTAATGTTACTTGCAGACTATTGATTAATTATCAATTAATACATGTTTAATCGGTTAAATTCTTATTTGGCAATTAATCGATTAATGATTCCTCATTAGCTTCCTACACAATCTGGCTCAGCAAATATCTGACTCATCAAAAAGTTCACTAACTACTTCTGTCAGGCTGCAGTTTATTACGACAGCAAAGCAATTACAACGTCAAGCAGTTTCAAGCACTTTATGAAAAATCCAAGCACTTTTCAAACCTTGAAAACACTACATTAAAATTCAAGTGTGATTCCCAGCACCTGTACAAACCTGCAATTTATTCAAAAGTTTATGTTTGGGCTGGGGGGGGCTCAGATTTCCTTAGATGCAATTAGGGCGAGCTGCAAGGAAAAAAGTTTGGGAGCCACTGCACTAATGAAAACATACTGATGAATACTGCCAATAGATTCCTGTAAATTACACCATGGATCTTTAATAATCAACTTGAGCAAATGTTGAAATCTTGAAGCTGTCACTTCAAGTAAAGTATAATTATATTTGAAACAGGCCCAAAGCCTTTTCACTGGTAGCAAGAATACTTCCAGGGTCCATTAATGTTGTCTGTTGTGTGTTCACTGTATGTATGCATGTAGATAGTAGTGTTTTTGACCTTAAAATTTGATAGTTAGGGTTTGAATATGTTTCTGAGGCGAAATGGTCATTGAAGTTTGTTTAAAGGTGCTGTATGCAGGGGGGAGGGGGAGGCAGGATCTAAAGACACACTGCTCACGAAACTCAGATCAAACTGTGGAAAAAGGCCGTGCTGATCAAGTGTGGCTCAAGATTCTGTTTCTACGTTGCCTAGTTCAGTGTAGAGCCCTGCGCTGGACTGTTTTCTTAATCCTGCTCCCACTGGATTTCTGACCAAAACCGACCGCTCCGGCAATATGTGTGTTCACTCTCACCTGCTGCAGAATAATTTTAGAATTAGAGAGTTCAATTGATTTTGTATCTTATTCTGTCCCACAGGGAATACACATCTGCACATGCAATGATCTTCATCAGGGGGTCTAGGACCCCTAGGGGATTGACAGAGTTACAATTTTTTTTTCTTCAAAAATTAAAATATGTCTGAAAGTTTGCTACACATGAACACAAATCCGATATATTATAAACAAAGATAAATCAGACTACTTGTTCAAAAAAAAACCAGAGAGAGAGAGAGAGAGAGAGAGGGAGAAAAGTGCAGTCTGTTGCCTTGAAATTTTGAGTTTCTCAGCTCCTTTATTTTTACAGTGTAACATAGCTAACATTAGCCATGCTACAACTGCTACTGACTTAGCAGCTATGGGTAAATGAATATGAGAGCTTGAAAAATTCACTGCAATATATGTAGTAGAGGTTTTTCTGCTCCACTGTTCTATCAGCTAAGGCGTCCATGTCCTGAAAAACCCCTGTTCAGGTGCATAATTGCATTCGTACTAATGACAGCAATTCAATTAAACAGACCGTAAGATAAATATGTTCATGTCAAGCTAAATTCCAGGAAATGGAATTAATTTTTTGCAGTCCTCTAGTTAGAAAGGACGCCGCAATTTTGTGCCTTGCTTGGAAACAGAGGCTCAAAGCAAACCGTCAAATGAGTCATGGATTAAGATTCTGTTGCTACATTTCCCTTTTCTCACGTATTTTAGTGCACCGTTTAGCTGTAATGTGAGAAACTCACCCATCCAAAAATGGATGGACGAAGATGAAATCACATGCATGCTCACATGCACCAACATGCCTGCCTGTTCATACAGACTGGATGAACAGAGAAGTTCAGAATACAACACACGCAGACGCTATCAATGAAACAACAGCAGCAACAACGTATTTTACAGTCTTCTCCACAGGAATTGTTTGTAATTATGCAAGAAATCTGGCTATTTGATTGGCTAAAGACGCATTGCATTTGTGCAGATGAAACGCACTAAAACATGACAAGACGAGCTTTATGGGTCGTTAAACCCAACTGCCTTGGTCACCAGGGAGCGATGGAGTCGCCTCTGTTTTCTTTCTCTTGTTTTATCATAATATGCACACAATACACGTGTTGGTTAACAGCATATAAAAGCAATATTGCCCCCCGAGGACTGCTCCGTTGTGTGTACTCTCAGTGCAAAGTCCTGCAAGATCAATGTTTTATATATAATCCCAGAAAAAAGAACATCCCCTCTGGTACAACTGCTTTATAAAAAGGTGATTAAATGCGCTGAAACAAAGAGTACGGCATGGTTTATTGTGGCCTGTCTAGTCAAAAACAGGTTATGATTGAGACATCCTCAACAGGCTGAGCATCCGCTGGCACAGAAATCTACATTTTGACATCTACATCTGTTCTGGCACAGCAGCAGACAGCAGCTGGAGTCACCCCTGCTGCCACAGTTCATCAATATATATCTTAAAATAATGAAGATCTAGCATGAAAAGGTATCTCATTTTTGTCTTCTTAGGTCTTGTATTATCCTTTACTCTACAAATATACCATCATTTTTGTACATGTTTTGTGCTAATAGATGTTTTCTAAGAGCATTTCAGGCCAGTTACCTCAAATGGACCATATACTGGAACAAAACCTTTCACAGCTTTTGTTCGGCAGCCATTAGGTCTGTGTCATCATTTTTGCTCGGTGTCATTTAGCTGCCATCAACACACATCTCAGCATCATGGAGGCTTTTTTTTCCCTTCTCAAATGTCTTTTATTTTGTATTTTTTGAGAGGTTTTCACAATTATACACAAGAAAAAAAGCAAAACTTATAACAAAAAAATGTGTTTTCTAATTTTCTACCTTGTACTTTATCTAGCAATCTCTTACGCCGCATTTACACCTGGAATTAAAAAGCGATCTGTGTCCAGATTGATGTACGGATTGTGTTTACACCTCCCTAAGATCTTTCATTAACATCCACCACTGCTCATCTGGATAACTTATCCGGATACAGATCACACTTTAATACCAGGTGTAAATAGGGTGTTTGATTAATCTTGGAACCCATTTTGGGAGGCCCCGATCCCCAGAACCACTGCTAACTACATTTTGAGTGTTTTATTTTTTGTCATTCAAAGGACCAGTGTGCAGGATTTAGTAGCATCTAGTGGCGAGGTTGCAGATTGCAACCAAGTGAATACTGCGTCCATCAACCCCTCCTTACCAAGAACCTACAGTACAGCGACTGCGAGACTTGTGAAAAACATGAAAGAATGGCGGTGCAACATGGCGGCCTCCATGGAAGAGGACCAGCGCCCTCTGTAGATATAAACGGCTCAATCTAAGGTAACAAAAACACAACAATTCTTATTTTCAGGTGATTATACACTATTGAAAACATACGTAGGAATATTATATTCCATTTCTGCTGTTTTACGCTGCCTTGTCAAACCCCTAACCTTAACCCTTTAACCCAGGGAACCTCTAAGCACATATCGACAGAACAATACCATATTTTGCCAATAGTCTGCACTAAATCTTACACACTGGACCTTTAAAAAAAAAGGACAAACATCAAATGATTATAAAAACAATAAAATGCATGATCAGAATGGATTCTCCACCACACTGGGAAGTAAAACCGTCACAACTTATTCTGTACATCAGAAGCTCAATTATTTTTGTGATACAGGCTTTCCAAGTTGCACCTTAAAGGTATTAGCAGCGACATCTGGCATCATCATTCAGCTCCACTGAATTCACTGTGGAAAAAATACTAAAAATAAATATAACCAGGCGACATGTAAGGAAGAATGAATCCTAAAAAAAGACTGAGCTCTGGATGTTGTTCACTTCAGTTCTGTTAAAGAGTAAAGGTGACCATCAGATACATTTCTGTGCAGTGTTTTGGGGGACTGTTCACCCTGGAAAGTGCAGCGAGGGCGAAAGCTTTTAACTCTATTCTTCTCAGTGGGAGGACACATTTGGTCACACCTGTCAGCCTGTCTGAAGCCACAGCCACCAACTGTCACAGGTGTGCTTCTACTTTTAATTTACCTTTTAACATCTCTCCCCTCTTCACTGTCTTCCCCTCCAGCCCAGTATCAAGGCAGTTCATAAAACAGTCACAAAATGTAATCTATAGATTTGTGCTGGACACGAATCTTTCATCTTTTTCATGACAGTCAGCTTTAAAATGATTAAGAATGAACATTGTACAAAGAGAAATCAAGTCTGTGCAGTGAGGAGGTGAGGGTGGATATGTGGATAAAACACAGGAGACATGGGATTTGTTCCTGTGTGGGATCAATAGTTGGTTTTAAAGCTAAAATATGTAACATTTCCACAATTAAATGTGTAAAAAGGCTAAACATATTTTCTATATTTTTTGAGCTGTGTACTTACATGATCCCAAATGTTTCCAACAGTGTTCAAACACAGAGAAATCCATAATTTATTCAAGGTTTTCCGGGAAAACATGGGACACACGAGAGTGAAGTGTAACTAAATGTACCATGACTTAAAACTTTAATGCATTACCTCATCCATGAACATGATTTCTGCCAGAGTCATGTCAGACAGCTTTTCATTGGTCATGGTGGTTGTTTAACAATGAGGAAAACAACTCCCATGATCAACACATCCTCATATCTAAACACAGAGTAGGTGGATTGTCAGTTACTTAAAAAACAACATATACTACTGATAGAGAGTACTGGGGACAGGCTGACTGGACCTGCTGTGTTATGTAAGTCACATGACATTACACATGTGATTTACCTTGTAAAATGGTTGCAGTTTGGTTAGGTTTAGGCACAAAAACTACATGGGATTAGAAAAAGATTGTGGTTTGGGTTGAGATAACTATTTCACGTGATGGAGGTGATATCACTCAAGCGGAGGTTGGTCATGGGACTTGAACACTGCTCTTCTGGGTGAAAGTCCTGTGCTTGTTTGAGTCATCCATCCGTCCCACCTCCTCCAATCATTCTCACCCCTTATACTTTTCCTGACGTTATTACTACGTCCACTAGGGGGCGACAGAATAGGTAGATTGTCAACTGCTTATAAAACAACATACATTACCAGTGGAGAATACTGGCAGTGACTATTTTTCGTAAGTTATGTGATATAATGTGATATTACACACATTGTTTACGTTTGGTTAAGTTTAGGCACAAAAACTACTTGGTTAAGTTTAAACAATAAAACCACTTGGTCAGGGTTAGGAGAAGTTTGTTATTTGGGTTAAAATAACTACATTACAGTACATATGTCACTTGATGAAAGTGACGGCACTTGTGCAACCATATAACGATGTGACATTACATACATCATTTATGTTGTAAAACATCATAACTTGGTTAGGTGAAGTTACTCAAAACTATATAACTCTATGTTAACTTTGTTTCACACAGGACTTGAACCAAACATTCCTGGTTCTTATACTTCTCTTGTCATATTTACTATGTCCACTAGGGGTCGCTGCCTAATGATAAACGGATATATCAGTCCGAATAAGATGCTTACACTTTCGACCAACACGCACGTTTTTCTGGTGAAGACAGGCTGCCCATGATCTCACACTAATTTGTAATGTCATCAAAGTATGTCTTTTATTATTGTTTAAATATGAGAGAGATGTTTAAGGAAGTGCTTTTTTTAAACATGACATCTTCTCCTAAACCTAACCAAGTAGTTGTTACCGGAAATGTTTCTTACCAGACTTTATTTTGAAAATGTAACAGGACACTGCTAATTGGTAGCTTGAATCAGAACGACAGTGGATAATATATTCATTTGATAGTTGTACGATATATCTTTCCTGATCTTGTAAGGAGCACCTGTAACGTAAACAATTTCCCCTCGGGGATAAATAAAATATTTCTGATTCTGATTCTGATGAGTGTCATGAAGAAAAAAGGAAAAATCATGTTCATGTTCAGAAATCTACAAAGTAATTTTTTTTTCACAAACTGCCGTGAGACTGTCGTCCATGCCTGGTTAATAACATCGTCTGAAAACCATCTGTGTGGTAAAAAAAAAAAAAGGGGTTTTCAGACACTGTGTTAGACTCTTTTTTTTAATTATTTGTTCTTGTTCGTTTCGACTTTTAGTTCCATCCACATGAGTTGGCAACATCAAAAGAAAGATCACCAGTGATTCACATGGGTTAACAATAACTTCACTTCTCGATTGCTTTCCATGGTGGAAGCGTATAACACTGTGCTCCTCAGAGCTCTTGCATCTAGTCTGTTTTGGAAACATTTGCCCCTGCTCATATCCACTGGCAAACACAATGGAGCTGTGCCACGAAGGCATTGAGCCCAGATCGAGTACAGCTCAGTGATTCTCAGCGTTCCCTGCTCACAGTCCCAAAAGTGAACTAATTCCTTTACTTACAAGGCTGAAGGCATCAATGTGCAGAACCATGAACTATGACAGCAAAAGATTTATTTACCCATTTCAGCCTGTGGCACTTCAAACAAATTCACACTCTAATGACTCCAGATGGCCACAGCAGGTAACTTTTTAAATAACTTTTGTGCTCACGTGTCCTGCATCATCATGTTTGCCAGCCCGGAACAAAGTGAGATGAAAAAAAAAGTCAGAGGAAGAGTTTGTGAGGCCCATATTTCTCTCGATGAACTTTGTGTTGATTAGTCAACGCAGTCACGTCTGTTTGTGAAATAGTAACACATTCTCACTCCCAGCTTGTCAAATACAGCAGCTTGGTTACTGGCGCTACGCTTCAAAATATGACACTGTTAAGTCCCCCTGTAGCATCTGTTTTGCACATTAAGGGCCCTGCGGTCAAATTAGCAGTAATAAATATGCAACATCTGGGTAAACTTTCAAAATAAAGGTACAAACATTACTTGGGCAGATTTGGGCAACAAAGCCACTTGGTCAGGTTTAAAAAAGGATCATGGTTTGGCTTCAGATGAGTAACTTTGCATAATATTACATACATAACATTACTTGCGATACATACGATACATAACCTACATACCTATTAAGTACATTACGTAACTTACCTGTGTGATGTTCTGTACAATATGTAACTTACATACTTGTTAAGTACATTACGTAATTTACCTATGTGACGATACGTAACTTACGTACCTGTTAAGCACATTACGTCTTACCTATGTGATGTTACGTATGATATGTAACTTATATACCTGTTCAGTACATTACATAACTTACCTATGTGATGTTACATACAAACCTACGTACCTATTAAGTACATTACTCATCCTATGTATGCGATGTTACACAATACGTAACTTATATACCTGTTCAGTACATTATGAAACTTACCTATATGACATTATGTTCAATACATAACTTATGTACCTGTTAAGTACATTACGTATCTTATGTATGTGATGTTATGTACGATTCGTAACTTACGTACCTGTTAAGTACATTGCGTAACTTACCTATGTGATGTTAAGTATAATATGTAACTTACATACCTGTTAAGTACGTTGCTTAACTTAGGTACGCTCCATAAATTACAAAGAAATCAACCTTTGATTTCACATGGGCCACCTGAGAAAAAGTCCCGTGTTTGTTTGACCTATCCAGTGTCCCCACCTCCTCACACAACACACTTTAAAACAACATTATGAGCGCCTCCAGAAACGACACTGGACAGGTACCTACACGGTCATAGTTTGAAGCATTAAGGGCCAGATCCACAAAGAATGGATTGCTCCTGCTAATAGAGCCATTATTTGCGCAGAATTAGCTCACGCAATCTGCCCTATTTTAGCGCCTTATTCTCAAAAGAATTTGCTCTAATCATATGCCGGCGCTAACACGCCCACAAAGTTTGGCAGCTGAGCGCAATTTGTGCCTGTGATTGCAATAAGCTGCGTGGCATATAGGTGGCTTTGTTCCAAGATCACAGCTGACACGACAATGGCAGAGTCAGACAGAAAAAAAAAATGTAAAAATTACAGACCGAGAACTCAAAGTCCTCACTTATGAGGTGCAGAGACATACATCCATGGTCCGAATTAGCTAGGGGGAGCTGCACCTAAAAAGGACATGATCCTGAAAGCCTCATTTGGGACATTTGGGGGGAGCTCTAATATATGATGGTCCTGAAATAAATAATAACAATGAAAATATGGCAAAGCTTTGTGTTTATTCACACATTTTATGTATTGTCACTAATTACACGAAGCAGAACAGCTGTTTCTATGACATTTCATGACGTTGTCCCATGTAAAAACAAATGTGAGTTAATTTAAGATCTCTCCATATTAGTTTACATTCACAAAGATCAGATTATGACCTTAATATTGAGGCCAAAACGCACTGAAGTTGTCTGACTCGGCAGAACGCGCACTGAGAGCATGATTATTAGCATGACTATTTGCCTTAATGCCTCCACTCCGAACTTGTTTACATTTTGGAGCGTCAACGACATCAGCGACGAGGAGGACAATAGGGCTCCCCCAAAAGCCATCGTGTAATTCGAACCCTGCATACATCCAAACTCCAGTCTAAAGATCTCACTGCAACAGAGAGTCATTTTGCGTGAGAGAGTGAGAAAGAGAAATTGCGCGGATTTAATACACAGGTCTCACTGGCGTTAAATAGCACCGCTTTACTGCTTGTGGCAATTAGCGCTGGTCTTTGTGGATTAGGTGGTATTTGCAATGAGGCTTATTTGCATAGGAAGGGGGCAATTTTGCGCTGAATTTATGAATATTCCCTAATTTACATGTATGCAAATTGGACCGGCGCAGCTAGGAGTGGCAGTTTGTGTTCAGTTTGCGTGCATTTCACCCTTTGCGTGTGCTTTGTGGATTGCACGCTATTTTTTTCTCTCATTTGCACAGGTTTAGCGGTCGCAAAAGCAGTGCAATCCTTTTGAGGATCTGGCCCATAGTCTCTTACCAAGCTGTTATTTGATGCTTTGAGGGTTAGAACGTGCTGGGAAATAGTCACAAAATGTAATCTATAGATTTATAGATTCTCCTACCCAGACTTCATTGCTCTTTATGCAACATTTTTCCTTATTATTTTGAAATCTGTGCTGAGTATCATGCAGAAATTGAATATTTGTGTTAATGTGCACAAATCTATAGAATTCATTAAGTGAAACATTTCACAATCTGCCATGATACTGGGCTGGTTTAGACTTTGTTCTGATCAAAGCCAATGCCAGCATTTCATTTTGGCACACTGGGTGATGTTCTGCATACTGTACTTATATATTCTATATTTTTTTAATCTCTGTTGCACTCCCGCTTGATGCTTAAAGGGATAGTTTGTATTATTTGAAGTGAGGTACTTATACATACTCCATGTATTTCCTCCAGTAGATGATGCTTGATACACCCCCAGTTTGGTGAAGTAGAGTGGAGTACCAGCACAGAACCTAAGCAATTTACTGCTGTGGGCAGGGTCAGCAAGAAAAAGATATTTTACCCACTTAAGAAGGTCCACCTAAAAAAAATTATATCACTTTAAGTGGACACTATATTTAGAATATTTTCACTGCCTTACCTTGCTGTCAGCCTTTTCCGATGGGAAAACGGCGTTACATAAGCCAAATTTCACTCCACCAGACTTTGGCAAAAACGCAAATGGAGTGTGGTTAGTTTGCAGAGAGCGATATATGGCTCATGTAACAGTGTTTCCCCACTGGAAAAGGCTGGCTGATGGCAAGTAAAGCAGTGAAAATATTCTAAGCGTACCCTTGAAGTGATATTGATTTGTTCAGCTTCCTACGCTGGGACTCTTGCTGCTTCTCCAAACTGTGAGCATTTAGGCCATCATCTACTGTTGGTAATATACTGACTATAGATAAGTGCCTCATACAA
>JAJHUR010107902.1:0-14622 GCA_027495735.1 Lutjanus campechanus | reverse complement strand
GCAGGCAAAACACTCAGCTTATGAAATATTGCTGGTGGGACCTGCAGCTGTGTGGAGGATGGATCAAAACCGTGGCACAGACATGCTATGCTCAGTGGAATGATGTAGCTGTAACTGGCTGCTTGGAGATTGTTGACAATAAAGACAACAAGACGGGTAATCAGAGAGCGCAGACCTCCGCCAGGGCCAGATGTGTCGCAGTGTTAACGAAAGTGAAAAATTATTCATCTATCTGCCCTGTCATTCAGATTGGCCCCAAAAATCAAATGAAATCTCCTTTGGGCCGTGCTGCAGCCTCCCACCAAATTTCATGAAAACTGAGCCAGTGGTTTCTCCGTAATCCTGCAGCCAAACAGACAAATGGCACTGAGAACACTGGCGGAGATATTTGCAATAAGGAATTTGAAGATAGAAGAAAGAATGACTCAGCTGTTTTATCTCTTCAGTAACTCACATCTAACAAAGACATCTGCAAACGCCTTGTGTGATGGTGCCACACTGAGATCAAAACCCTCAATAACACATTCTACAAGAATGATGTGTTTCTAACTTGTTGCCTCATGATAGATGACAGAAATACTCTCATTAACGTGGGAAAAGGAAGCGCAGGGACTCGATTAGTGCAGTGGACCTTGAGACAGGTCACCCAGCCAGACTGGCCGGACCACGATCACCACAGGAAGAGAGCCGGGATAAGAGCTAAGCTAACCCAGACCTGAGACATTGAGCCAGAAAGAGATGCATCGCCGTCGACCCACTTTGATTCTTCATCAGCCCACTTCCTCCTCCTCAAACCCCCACAGAACAAATGCAGATGCAGTGGATCTAACACGTTTGGCTGGAGGTAAAGTTATTGAAGCTAGTAAACTAGCATTAGTTAGCCAGACATGCTGCATGCATGACGCCACCATCCAGGCTCATGAAACGCAGAGTATCGCTCTTCTCAGAGCCTCCTGCACACCTTCAACATGGAGAGAAATGGAAAGATTGACAGGCCTCGTTACAGTTGATGATATGATTGGACAGTTGCTGTTTGGGGGAAGGGCTTAGCGAAGGGTCAATTTGCACTTAAATGCAACACTTTTAAAAAGATTTTGCCTATGTTTATCATTCTCTGCTCAGTCCGTTCATATCTAAAACTGTGCGCTGTCTCTGCATGTTGGACAGCGATGTCTTTGTTATTATTATACAGGTAGGAGGCTGTGTGATGCTTTCAAAATGAATAATTCATTAATCAATGCAGATAACTTTTTAAAATAAAAAAGCGGTAGATCATTTAATATGTTTAATTATATTAGGATTCACATTGTATTTCAGCACTGAGCTACATCAACATGCATCGAGAATCAGTTTATCATTGAATTGTATCCCCCTGAATCGGAATCAAATCGTGAGGTACCCAGATTCCCACCCCTAATATTTATAGAAATATGTCATTTACCACCACCAAGGTGTTGTAAAAAGCCTGGGCATGCATCTTGAAATTGCTAGAACAGTGCTTGCATTTGACTTAAGAAAAGGTGGAGGAACCTCACCGCAAAGACTGCGAACGGAAATGATTTCCAGTTCACGTGAAGATTGAGGAGCAAAGAAATATCAAATAAGAGACTTGGGATGTGCCCATGGGCTCTACAGGATGAACCCACCTGACATTTCATCGAACACCACCAGCAGGTTGACATAGGTGGTTTTGAGAGTAATGTCTCGACAAATATTGGACGGATTGACATGAAATCTGGGTCAGGTATCTTTGCTTGTATGAGCTTTAAAAACCAAAAAGTGATCTTTAACATGAGCAGTCCAGAAACACCACCACGACAACGACAACGTCACGATTTTAGGCCGGACTGAGTCCATTAACTTTCACCACGTGTCCTGTAGAGACATGAGGAATCGGTGGGTCGTACAGTGTGTGAACAGCTGCCACCACACTGTGGAAGGAGGCAGGTTTGGTGAAGTGATTCCAGAGCAGATCATCAACACAGCGCTCACGTCTGCAGTGAAGGAGGCCAGCTGGCTGCTCGCGGGGCGTCAGTCCTGCAACTCTCTGTCTCTTTGTCCGTCTGTCTCTCTGCTTTCATCTGTTGTTCTGTTTCACGCGTCTTTCTCTCTGTCTCAACACATTGTCTCTGTGGTCTCTGTCCAACTCTGTCTCTGTCTCATCAGCTGTCTCTGTCACACATCAGCCTCACTGACACACATGTTCACTCGTCTTTGTCGTTTCTCTCACGTTCATGCTTTAACTCATTCTTCTTAAAATATATAAATAACATTAATCTTCACATAAAAACAACAAAAACACTTTTATTGTAGACATTTTGTAGATTATCCCTTTGTGCTGTAAGCTGTTTTTTAAGAGAGGGTGTGATTACCTTTGCATTATTTTCTGATATGTTGTGCACAGACATAAAAACAGTAATTTATTCACAGTGTAGATTAACTGTTATATAAATCTGACTGGAGCTCCGTGTCTTTGCATAGCTTAGTTTCATTTATTTTGAGGAGATAAACCATCGAGTGATACTTTTACTTTGTTGCAGTGTTGCTACTGGCAGTGTTTCATGTGTTGATAGAAAGCAGGAAATGGAGGAATTGGTCAGGTTTTGATGTTTGTCTTTCTCATTTGTGTACATCAGGCTTAACGCTGCCTTCAGCAGCCAAATTATAGATGAATCTGAGTTGTTGTTCACTGCAGTAGCACCTCACTTAAAACACTGAAATGCATTTAAAGGATTTAATTTTTTAAAACATGTTTGTCAGACAGTATATCCAGGAGGTCCTGTAGAATATACATGTTGAGAATATCATCATCAAATATTATTAACATAAATGTTATAATTTAAAGGAGCAACCAGGTGCGAAACAGTCTCCTTGCCTTCGAGGAACCGATGATGAGCCGAGGACAAGAAACATTTGGTGGCAAAGACAGAACTCATAGAAAACAAGAGATAAGATTGGCGTCACTTTCCACAGCTGGAGACAGCTGTTGGTGAGTAAAGTGATGAAGTTTGATGCTGAACTTGACACATTTCTTCTAGACTGAGAAGTAAACAGCTGTAGATGCTAACATAGAATATTTATGGATAGTTTACCGGTAGCTGCCTATATAATATTACAGACAGTGTTAAAATGTAAGAAAGACAGACCTGTGGGAAGAACAGTGCATTTCCTTGTTTCTCTTGACAGACATGGACAGCCCATCTTTCTGGTTGTATGCTGCCCCCTATTTGCTTGGAGTATGAACACACCCTTTCTTACGTACAGCTACTTTAAATAATGAATTTCTTATGCCCACAATGCAAGAAATCTTGGAGTTTGATGATTTTTAATCATTTTCTTTTAAGTCAAACCTGCAAGTTACATCATAACTTCACATCAACCCTGTTAAAGTTGGACAAAAGTGGTGTGTTTGTATTATTTCTTCACAAAGCCTCTGTCATAACCATTTTTAATTTAATAACTCATGAGCCTTCACACAGGCTCATGCAGCGTTGGCAGGTCTGAATGACAAACCAGCCCAATGGCCAATAAGACTGGAAACGGCAGGCAGAGAGCAAAGGCACATCATATTTTCATGTGGCCATGTGTGTGATGTTTGTCAGCTCTGATCTGAAGTCAGTTTGGTAGGGTTCTGGTAGAAATAAATGATTTCATTACAAATGTGTACTTATAGATATTATTAATGCAATATGCATGCAAAATAGGTCCACACAACCAGCAAGCAAAAATTTGGCAAGACTTCAAAAGTTGCCCAATTCCGGGGAAAAAAACATGGAACTGGCAACCCTGGGCTCATGTTCACCTGTCAGGAAACCCAAACACCTTTAAGTGTAAATGTATTTTGTTCTGCCACAGCAGTAATGGCTCTGTCATTTTAAAGTGCAACACATAAATCAAAGAGTTCTGGAACAAGAATACACAACAAGTCCTGAAACTACATATAAACAGTAAAACAGTAAAACGGAAGCAGCTTGGTTAGGCAACAAAAATACTTGGTTAGGTTTGGGGGAAAAATCACAGTGTAGCTTAAAATAAGTACATTAGTTAATTAAGTTCAATACATACTTATGTTCTGTACATAACTTCTGGTTTCACACAGGACATGAACAGTCTCCACCCACCCTGATCTCCTCCATATGTGGACTTTTCTGCTCTTTATACTACGGCAGCTGATTTCCTCCTTTGATCCTGTTATAATTGCAACGGCCACTAGAGGTCCCCACCCAACAATAACCCTAAATATGGGTTTTAATAAGCTGCATGACATATGAACTGCAGGCTGTTTGTTTTATTCTGATGAGGTTGAGCCAATAATATAATATATGAAAGAAAAGCTTCATTTTATATGTGAAATTAATTTTTAATTTGAGAAATTTGACAATTTAAAATTTGTCAAAGAAGTCAAATCAGCCTTCAGCCACAGATTTCACCAGGATGATCCAGTCTGCATTAACACAGCTTCCCACTGAGTCCTGGCTACATACTATGGAAAAACTCAAACAGCAGCAGATTTATTTTTTTATTATCTGTGGTTACTTTTAAACCCTGACCTGTGCTGAGAGATTCTGCTGCTTTCTATCGCACTTTCTTTTTTACCTCTTTGTCTTCAACCAGACTCAGACAGAAGTTTCTCTTTGATAAGAGACGAGGCGTCGACAGAATATTTTGTTTTTGTATGAAACACAAATGCAGGATCTCAAACAGTCTGAGAATTTGTTGACTTTTTAAAGATCTTTAAGAACCTTTTTTAAGACCTTTAATCTGGATTTTGATTTAAAAAAAATGTAGCTAAAAGATGGTGAAAGAAAAATAAAGCTGATGTGGCTGGTGTCTGTGGTGATGGTTCCTCAGGATCAATATCATCATTTCATGCCCGGCAGGGGCTTCAAAAACACACAATTAACAGATGAGCTTTGACTTGTAGATGAGTGCACTATAATTTAGGAAAAGTGTCGCAACACTTAAATAAATGAGCAAATGTGGGTTTGAAGCTGATACAGTCTGCTAAGTGATAATTAAATAAATTGTTCAGACTGAAACTGATCGCGATGTAAATGCCGTCACTCTCCGGTAGCGTCCTGCTGATTGAAACAAACGATGATGATGATGAAGGGCGAGATTTTCATTGTTTTCAGTGCAATCACTGTAATTACTGATGCTTTTTTTATGCATGATGACTTCTACTTCTGTTTCATTTGGTGAGTTTTGGTGTGACTATAAAGCCCAGGCTGAGAGTCACATGATCTATTGCAGGTTGGGCATATGTACTCAGGGTTTGTTTGGGCTGCAGTGATCATCTTCCTTCTCTCAGAGCTTTCATGCTCTGTGTGCTGTATCCCACATCTCTTGGGTGTTGCTTTGAGATGGTCCTTGTATTCTCCTGCCGATCATCGGTGCAGTTGACCATACAGGAGCTGGTGTGGAAGCCGATCCTCTGGCATCCTGATGGTATAGCCAACCCAACGCAGTAGGTGGTGAAGAAATGTGGTCTCCATGCTCTTACTGCCAGTTCTTGCTAGTTTTACACATGTGGAACACGATCATGAAAGGGTAAGCCCAAGGATGTGATATAGACATTTGGTGAAGAAGTTCTCCAGCTGTCAGAAGCTGTCAGATTTTTTTGGTTCTCTTGTAGGTGGCAAGTTGTGAAGATCACGTCCACAGTGCTACATCATGTCCACAGGCAGACTTCTCACCTCGCCTTTGTAAATGGCAACAATGCTTGATCCCGCCATTGTTTCCACACATCAGCAATGAAGTTAAACATTACTCTGGTGCAGATATATCCTCCCTGCTTCAGGATTTCTGCAGGGATGCCATTAGGTCCAGGAGTCTTGCTCTTTTTTTTAGCGACCTGATTGCAGCCAGGACTTCAGAGAAGGTTGGTAGATCAAGCTCTTCTATAGTTGGATAGCTGGGCAGCTCCTCTGGGACAGACTTCATGTGAGAGAGAGTAGTTATCGGGCCCATGCGGATCCACAGCATTATACAAGTTGTGCATGTTGTTTTTCACTGCAGATGTACAGTTAAGTTTCATCAAGTAATGCCAAAAACTGCTTCCACACCTTTTGAGAATAGTTCTTTGAATTCCATTTGTTAAAATGTGACTGCTCCATCTTGGCAATAGAAACCATTTCATTGAGTCACATTTTGAAACATGGGGGAAAGTGATACTAATGTTTTAGCTACAACTATGCCTGTTTTGAGAGCCTGCTTTTGACGGGAGGATCAGTCTTTTCAACAGGTCCTAATTGTGATGGAAGCAATGGATGAAATCCCGGATGTCAGTGTAGAGCTTTACTTTTGGTCATGCATCTCTGCCCTCTGCCTTGCAAACTGTTGCCTAGTTGTTTTTTTAATAATATACAAAGCTGACCGCAAACAAGCAAGAGGACGTGTGTCGCAAACTGCAGTAAGAACAAGCTTAGTACTGCCTGAGACGTTTGTGGTTGGTTTAAAGAAATGCAAACAAAGCGGGGTATTTTTTTCCCCTGTAGCAGAACGTGTAAACGATATGAGGCTATTAAAACTCTGGTGATGTTACAATCGTACCAGTTCTCCCAGTAAACCAGTGTCTCAGACTGTTCCATAATGACTGCTCCCTGTCTGAAGTTTGGAGGCCATCCCAGAGGATTACTGCTGCCTGTGGCTGTGGATTCTTATATGTATTATAATTGTATTGCTACAATTGGTTACATTTTTATGTAGCTGAATTTTACTTTTTATGAACTGGACTTTAACAATTTAATGGGTTCTTCCTTGGCTCATGCTCCACTCCTCCACCAAGATTCATCAAAATCAGGCGAGTAGTTTTTCTGTAATCTTACTGACTGACAAACAAACAAACAAACAAACAAACAAACAGCACCAAATTCAAACAGTTGTTTACATGATGTGTATCAAATTTAGAATATTGTCATATTTGAAATAATGGTATAAAATTGGTGTGCACGTACATGTAGTCACTCACTTCAGGTGTAAAACATGATCAGATACTATGAACTTCCATCTGCCACTTCAAATAAATCTGTGTTGGTGTCGTCAGGACCCAAATAAGATTTCTGTCTCTCTAACTGACTCTGAGCACCAGTAATGTCACTCTGTAGCTGTAAAACTGCACATTTCTTTGTCAGTTCCCCTCTGTCTCCAAAACAAGTGTGTTAGATGTGTTTTTTACTCACACGTGTCACTCAGCAGAAACACTGTGATTTTATCCTGTGCAGCTGTCTGCAGCAGCTCTGCGTCTCGTGTCTCAGCTGCATCTGACAGGTGTTAACAGGGTTGTCACATTACACACACATTATGTTGATGTGTGTGTAATGCGTGACAGGCCTGTACGTGCACGTGCTCATCTGGAGTCACTTTAGTGTAATTTAGTTATAAATCATTTAATTTGAAATAAAGATGTGTATTTAAAATTATTATTAATGTAACTTGTATGCAAAATAGGTCCACCTCACCAGCGAACAAAATAAATCATCCTACAGACCTGGCAACCCCGGTGCGTAAACTCGACCTCAAACGTTCACTGAGACTTCAAGACTCTTTTTTTGACAATGTGTGTGCATGAGGTCGATGTCCAGTATGTTTGGTAACCTTGGCAGAGCAGAGTGAGACGCTCTCTGGTTTTGGAGCACACTGTAATCTCACAGACTCTCCATCACTTTACTCAGCAGTTGAGAAACAAGACACACGGACTTTTTTAACTTTTCTGTAATGTTGATATGTGGGCAAACTGTACATTTACTGCCTCAAGACAACTTCACTGCTCAACTTGAATCCCTCTGTTCTGATCTGAACATGCAGGCAGAGACAGATCCCATGTAGACAGACGCTTCAGTGTGGTGTGAACAAGGTCATCACGAGTGTGATGCTGATGAGATGTTTGTGGTTTCGACAAGAGGTTAATGTTTATTTATAAAACAAATGGAAAAGTGCCTTTTGTATTTTCATGAGCAGTGTCTTGTCATTTATAAGGTAAATGTCACATTAACCAATGCTTGAGATCAGATTTGACTAAAATGTTAATTTCACTACTGTACAGCTGCCTGAGCCTCTGACAGAGACTCTACCAGTCTGTGTCGGAGGTCTGGATGCTGTAATATCACACAGCCAGAAGAACACTGAAGAACGCTCAGTGCTTGAGAGGTCTGGCTGCACACACTGGTACTCTGCTATAGGGGGAAAAAAGGTCCTGCCTTGTTTTTATTTAGTTAAACCAATCACAATCGTCTTGGGCGGAGCTAAGCCCAGGATGGAGCGACAGTGCTGCTGCAAAATAGTGTTGAGGTAGAACTTGTTTTGTTGGAACATCACTGCAAAAGAAAAGCTAACATGTTGGCTTGTTTATGTTCACACCATTACTGTCCCAGGCTGTTTTCAGTGTGTAGATTGCAGGTTGGAGGTTGTTCTTGTTTCCTGCAGACTTTGAAAACTGCAACAGTGCTTGAAACAAATAACCAATAACATAATTATACCAGCAGTGTGTATCCTTGACATTCTCTCCGCCGCCCCTCTTTTCTGTTGCAGCTCTAAGTTCTCTTTCTCAGAATGTTCCGTTGAGTTTGAGCAGCAAACACAACCTGTTTTCATTCACAGCTGTGAAATATTTCCAAGCAAAGCCCTTCTTTTGTTCACCTATCATTATGTATTGGATTCAACTGGTCAGACGCAACATGACGCACATGTAGTTTGAGTGCACACAGACACAAACAGCAGTAGAGGAGCAAAGAGCACATGAACTACACAACTGTTGTTTGCATAGACAGTTCTGCTCTTTGAGGAAATACAAACAGTACAACACAAAAGAGAGAAACCAGGACTGATCTCTTTTCAAGACGATCAATACGATTATTTTGGCGCCAGAAAAGATCTTCAAAAATGAGATGTAGTATCGTAAGTATTGAAATTTATGGCCCACTTTATGGCCATATTCTGTCACAATCATTAAATGTAAAGTAAATGTAATGTAAAGTCTCACATTATGGCAAAGTGTTACCGTTGTGATACTTTTTTACACTCAAAACTGTCTGTGGGACCTCAAACAGTGAGCAAGTGAGGCCTGTGTTATAGCATCTATAGGGTTAATCCAGAGAAAAGACAACATGCAGCGTGTCTCACTGCAGCTCCATCATTAACCAACCGCCCCGTCTCCGGCACATTTCTCACCGTGTCCACAATCATCACGCTGCTTTATTTGTTATGTTTGTTTTATTTATCCGCCTGCCTCGTGTGCCGTTGTTTACCCTGCTGGCTATGTCCTTGGACATCCATACGTCTCGGAAACGGATAATACCTGCCAAAATCTAATTTGACCCCCCCCACTCCCTCACTCCTCCACTCTCTCCTCGTCAGATCTTGTAGGCAGATCCTTTTGGGTCCGCAGATAATAAATATCTGATGTGCACTGCTGCGGAAGAGATGGATTATGGGAGCAGAGAGAGTAAAAAGTACTGCACGGGAAAAAAAAATATACACAGAGTGAGAGGAGGAAGAGGAGGAAGAGGAGGAGAGACGTTATATAAAGTGTGTAATGAGACGGTCTCACCGGAGCCACAGCAGCAGACAGTGTGTGTTTATAAGTGTGAGATTCCAACAAGTGCTTATAGGAGTGTGTGTTCATGTGTGTGACTGTGAGTTTTGTGTGTAACATCCCTTGAAGCAACGGTATTTATTTATGTAAGACAGTTTTATGTATTTTCAGTGTGTTCTATATGTGTATTTGCAGACATGTTGTTGAATATATGTGGATACATTTTATGCATGCCTGTAGACTGCAGAGTGTGTGTGTGTGTGTGTGTGCAGTTCAGGATTTGCCTTTTGAATAATGCAGCAGCGTATTTGTGTGCAAACATATTAGCTATTCAATCATGTGCTGCAATATGTATGTTTTTTTTTTTTTCCCCCATAATCATACTCACTTAAAGACGCTCAGTGTGCAGTTGTTGTGTTTATGCCCTGGGTCAGTCTGTCTGTCTTAATACCACACACGCAGGCTGTTGTCTCTACTCTCTGTGTATAAAATATAAATAATAAATTACTGAATTATTAAACGTACTACAAGGAGTTTTACTGGTTATGAAACAGTCTCAGTTTAATACTGATGCCTCTATATGACCTACATAAGCAAGCAGGACCATCAGAGGGAAGATTGGCTATTTCTTTATAGTTGTTAAATGAGAAATATGTAATATATTTACTGTACTGAAACAGGAAACGACCACATGGAGTACGGAAGGAAGGAAAAATGGTAAGTTAAAATACTCACTTCTTCCTTCTTCAGCCAGCTTCTTTGAAATTCATATTCTGGTGTGGAATGTCTGATTTTGTTTGCCCGTTATACATTAATTAGAGTTTAAATTAATGCCGAAATGTTTGCCAAATAAGTTAGTGTCTGTTTATGAGTCATAAAAAATCAATAAACTTTTAGAGGGAGTATGTGTTTATAACAGTTAAATCCAGCAGAATGTTGCTGCCTCTGTGTGGACATTACACACATACGAGCCACTGCAGGTCAGTGAGGTACAACCTGCCTCCTTTTTGTTCTCTTCCAGTCTGTCAGTCATTAATGTGGTGACGCCTGCGAGCTAGTTCAGGCAGTCAACTCGAGCGGCTACGCCAACCTCACGTGACAAACCTCATTCACAATACTACAAACCAAACGCACACTTCCAATCTCGCCGTCTATTTAAACTGCTGAACCTCCCATTTCTCCCCCTGCCCTGCATTAGCATTGCTGCCTGCTCTTTAACCCCACCACCACCACCCCAGCATCCACCTGGAGGCTCCGACGGGGGGTTCAAGAATTTGCTCATCACTCCCCTTATCTCTATGTGACTTAAGCTGCGGGGAGTGATGAAGTTGGAGCCGAGACGCCAAACTCAAATCATGTTCTGCTGCTGAATAAACATTATAAACCTGAGTTGTCTGACCGAATTCATAACATGCCACAATTTGCTAAATAATGGAGACCAGGGATAAAAAACACAAAACAAACACAAAATGTCTCCATCCTGCTCGTGTGGTGTAATCCAAGTGTCCGTGTAGCCTCCCAGGTAGCATGTAAACATGGCATCGCAATATTTTCACTTGTGTATCCATTAAGAGATCAACGCCATGTTTACATGCTACCTGCTACATGCTACAGTTGACATTTCATCTAAAAACATGGTGTAAATGGCGTCTTTTGTGGTTACATTTTAATGTTGCGGCTCACAGACACTTGGATTACACCACACCAGCAGGATGGAGACATTTTGTGTTTGTTTTGTGTTTTTTTTTTTACATTTACATTTGGTCTCCATTCACTGACATTAGCTGCAACCCTGTTTTCTGCTGAAACTCCAGGATTGTTTTGTGAACTGAAGATCTTCACCTTCATCACATCAGCACAGAGGTGAGGACATACTGAGTGGGTTATCATGTAGGGGTGGAATATCCTTTTAAGGTCACATAGAAATTAGATTATGTCAGTCACAGGAATTTTGATTTGATTTTCCTACATGGGTCCTGATGATGCACTGAAGAGGCAGGATGACAATCACCAAAACTGTCCAATGAACAAGTTACCTGTCAGTCTGTAAAACTACGTGTTTCCTCCTGTTGGCTTGTTTGGACATTGTAACAAATGTTTCTTTTTTTTTCTTTTGGTCCAGACCAAATGAACCAAACTACAGGTGTGACAAAGTGTTACTTGTGGATCTCACCTCACTGCCCAGTGGGAAACCTTATGGTCTTCATGTTCGTAGTTACACAATCCTGCACATGTATCTCCGTCCTGTCTCTCAGCCCAGCACGTGGCAGGAAACACACTAGCTGCTTAACATGCTAACGCCAAGCACAGCAGGTACAGTATCAGTCCATCACTGAGCTGATCACTCACACCGGCTCTTGTGTTGCTTGAATGAATCAATGCTTCAAAAATTCAACAAACATGAAAGATGAAAAAGAAAATAGTATTGTTCTGCTGTTGTTCTGTTTCTGCCTTTGACAGTTTCTCTGTATTTGTCGTACTAACTGAGCCAAAGGGGGATTTTTTCACCCTGAGTCTGCCCTTCAAGGCAAACCTGTTCTTAAATTATCAATAGAAATCTGCATCTTCTTTTGTTGGTTTGAAAGAGCAAAACCCGAAACAAATTCAAGCAGCTGATCTCTTTGGTCTGTGAGAGGTTGTATGACCAGCAGGTAAACAGTTAATAAAACAAGAAGAGACAATAAAACTAAGCTCAACCATCTGTTCTTTGATTTTTAGCACTTGATAAAGATTCAGTTCTGAGCAGAAAACCTGCAGCACTGACATATTTTTGTCATTTAATAAACCCAAATGAATAGAGCTGCAATGATTTGTTGATTAATTGACAATTTGTTAACTATTAAATTAATCAACTATTTTGATAAAATCAGTGAACCAAGAACGAAAAGAAAATCAGTCCACATGATTTTTCCCCTGGTTTCTTTCCTCGTCTCTGACAGAAATCTGAAGATCTTTGAGTTGTGAACAAGACAAGACATTTGAGAACGTCATCTTGGACTTTGATCAACATTTTTCACCATTTTCTGAAATTTTATGGACCAAACAAATTATCATTGTATCTGTTGATCATTTTCTTGATTAATCGATAAATCGATAAATGAAAATAATCATTAGATGCAGCCCTACAACTGGAGATTCTCTCTTTCAGGTGGATGTGTGAGGAAATACATCTTCCTCCTCAGACCCACATGCTTCTAAAATGTGGATTCTCTATTCTATTCACACACCTTTTTTGGTGTTTAAAGAAAATCGATCTGCTCAAAAATACTGATATGTTCCAGTTCAGTTTTGTTCGTTTGCTTCCTGTTCCTGCGTCTCGGTCTCTCCACACTTTCAAAATATTTTTCTCTCCTGCCGTGTAGCCGATGTTTCCCGGCGTCATCCTCCCACTGACGTCATGCTTCAAACAGAATCTGGGATGATTTGCGTTCTCTTCCCCTCATTTCATGTCGAGGCGGCTGCATCAGGAGAGACGCAAGCAGAAAAGAAGTTGTGTGAGGGAGTTTCACAGCCACAGGCAGGGTAACACGAGGAGAGGTGATTTCTATTTCTGCTGCTGTTTAAAGTGTGCTTTCTGTTAGTGTAGGTTCACTGTTTTGTTTCTTTTTGAGTATCTATGTCGTTTTTTTCTCCCCCCATTCTGTCAAAATCTATTCACTGCTCTATTTTCACATTACAGAGAGAAAAATGAAGCAGTTTTTACTTCTCTGAGTTTTGTGTTGATCCCAGAAACAGAGTCACGACCTCAGTGATGACGAAGGTTCACATGGAGAAAGAAGGTCAGCTTACTCAAAGTTTTTCTTGTGACAGAAGAGGTTCAGTTCTGATCAGTGTAACACCCTCTATAAAAAAACAGGTCAGCACAAAAAAAGAAAAAGCTGAAAACATTTTGAAGGCAAAACAGAGTAGTATTGTGTGCAATTCATCCAGTGCGAGATGTCAAGGTAAATTCTGAAGCATCTGCAGAGACTGAATGGAAAAACTGTCACGACAAAACCAACTGAATCAATCAGTGATTCATTCTAAATGAACCAACGATGTCAAACAACTACAAAGAGACACAGAACTACTACAAAGAGACACAAAAACATGTCAAAAGATGAAAAACAAATGATTGCAAAGAGGAAAAATAACTATAAAGAGACAAAGCAACTATAGAGACTTTGACAAGTTTTAGTGTTTCTGTAGTCATTTTGTGTCTAAAACAATGCATGACAAAGACAAAATGGTCAGAGACACAAAAACATGTCAAAACAACAAACAACAGCAACCAAACAACTACAAAGGAACAGAGAAAAGGAATCGCCATCCCGTGGTAATGTGTTTATTATCACAATGGTCGGATAAAATCCGTACCATCACAACCCTAACAAGACTATAAAAACTATACTAACAAACTATAACAAGACAAAACAGCTACAAAAAGCAGCTAAACAACTACAGAGACACAAGATGACCAGAGGGACACAAAAACATGTCAAAGGACAAAAAACAAACAGACAAAATGGCTACAAAGTGACACAAAAACATCCAAAACAAATCTAAATGCCCTCTTGTTAAGCATCCGGTAAACAAGACGCCCTGCCATCCTTGTTTCTCTTTTCCAGCCATGTGATTCTGTTAAAATTCACATGGCTACAAGTCTGAGTTTCCAACTTACGCCTGCTCCACACCAGGTGTAAAAGTTACACCCAGGCAGAACACACACAGGCCTGAAGTCTAACTGGTGCACTCGTCTTAACCTTAAACTGGTCGTAACTTTCTGTTCTGAGTCGGACGTAACGTTACACCCAGCCGTACGCCCAGCTGGTGTTTAAAGCGATATCCCACTTTGCGAGATTAACCCACACACCTCCTGGAGTTTTAGGAGAAACAGGGTAGCAGCCTCATCCAGTACAATGGCAGTGAATGGAGACCACGGATAAAACGTTAAAAATAGAACACAAAACAAACACAAAATGTCTCCATCCTGCTTGTGTGGTGTAATCCAAGCGTGGAGACATGTTGTGTTTGTTTTGTGTTCTATTTTTAACGTTTTATCCGTGGTCTCCATTCACTGCCATTGTACTGGATGAGGCTGCTACCCTGTT
>JAJHUR010107894.1:0-13787 GCA_027495735.1 Lutjanus campechanus | reverse complement strand
TCTCCACTCTTTTGCTCCGGCTATGACTCACAGCACTAAAAAACAGCACTGACAAACCTTTTACATCATGGCTGCAGCCACTGCTCTTCAAACCCGCAAGGGCAACACTCAGCGGCTGAATACTGATCAGTGCATAAATGTGAATTAAACAGGATGTCTGTGATTGACCTTAAACGTGGAGCATCATCTCAGGAGCAGCAGAAATGGTGATTAATTCTGGAGTGGAAAAGGAAGTCTGTCAACTATAATGTAGAATTCAGCATTAAAGGGATAGTTTGGATTTTTTTGACATGTGGTTGCATAAGGCACTTAATCGATAGTCAGTCTATTAGCTATAATAGATGGTGGTTAGCAGCCCCAGTTTAGAGAACCTGCAGGAACACTGGTGTAGGAAGCTAAGCAACAAAGACAGAGCGCGACGTGTCGTATTCTGAAAACCACGCCTGTAATCTGCGCCACAATATGCAGCTAAGGGCTAAAATGCTAACAAAGTGACTGTAGCTAACTAAAAACATTAGATTTGAGTATGTCAAAGGATTATGTCTACCAGAGAGAAAGAAACTCCAACCAAATATTGTTGGTCTATATTAATGTCCCTTCTCCTACCTTGCTTTTCTAGTCTCGCATAGCCAGACCTCTTTGCACAGTGCTCAGTGCATACACATTCTGCTATAAGGGAGAAAACGCCCTGCCTTGTTTGCATTTCTTCAAACCAATCACAAACACGGTGCTAAGCCAAGGATGCAGCGATGGTGCTGCTGCAAAAATAGTATCCAGGGGGAACTTGTCTTGGTGAAACACTTGCATGTCAGGAGTTGAGGTCTGGCATTAAAATGACTGTTTCACTGCAAAAGAAAAGGTAACAGTCATTTGCGTCCCAGGCGCTAATTTACCATTTTTAGTATGTAGATTACAGATAGGAGGTTGCTCTCGTTTCCCCAGGTACTTTCTGCGATGCTGCTTTAAGAAAGCAACCAATGGCAGGACTTAAACCTGAATTTTGAATCTGGTGAGTCAGACCATAATCCCATTAAATGCCCAGAGGTAAAATCTCCAAAGCAACCAGACCCCGTTGGAAAAAAACAGTAATTTTCCCTCGCAGAATACACGTGTTGCTGGCCTACAGCTGCCTCAGTGGTTAGTTTGTTTGCGTCCTTGTGTGATGTTTGGTGAATCTGCACTAACCTTTTAAAACACTAAAGTCACACAAAAACACAAACAAACTAACCAACTGATGCAGCGGAAGACAAGCAACTCCAGGGTACTGCAAGCTAAAATTTCCTGGTTTTCCTTATGGAGTCTGGTTGGATTGGAGACAGCAATGTTTGGCTTATATAACAGAAAGATTCCCATCAGAAAAGACTGGCTGACTACAAAGTAAAGCAGTGGAAATATTCTAAATATAGGGTACACTTGAACTAAAACATGTTTTGCAGCTCACCCCGTCCACAGCAGTATATTGCTTAACTTCTTAAACTGGTACTCCTGCTGCTTCTTCCAAACTGGGGGCATATTGACCGCCATCTACTGTAGGTAATACACAGACTAAGTTCCTCATACAACCCCACTTCAAATAACACGAACTGTCCCTTTAAGAGTGAGGCCAGCCATGTCCTCGATGCAACAGTTTGAATCACACATCCTAACGCCTTCTTTCTCTCTGTCCTTCAGGCTGAGAGAGCCAAACCTCTTCTCCAGGCAGCATTTCTTGTCACTTTCACTGTTGCGTAATATCCAGCTAAAACAGGATTTATTTATTGGTGTTTGCTTCAGTGGGAAAAATCTAATAAGATTCGATAAAAACAGGGTTTCGTCCCAAGATCCCACTCCACCTCTCATAAGAACACAAGGTAGATAATATTTCTTGGCTCTTATTTTGGTGTCCAGACAGAGAGGAAACATAATCTATTTGACTCTCATCTGAAGAGATCAACACCATTTGGGGATTCAGTCTCTCTTCTCTGCCAGTTGGATGCTGGGAAGTTCTCTAATCATGTTCCTTATGGACTGCAAATCCAGGGAAATCACAGAAACGTGATTAAATGCTTCAGGGAAAATTAAAAAATGGGAGGGGAAAAAAAACCCATCCAGAACAGAAGCAGTGGGACAGGGGAGATGAAGGCACCTGTGGGATTGCGTCTGTGTTGTAATCTGTTCTCTGCTTGGCTGAATACAGATGCAAGTTTAACAAAGGCTGATAACCGTGTAAATGAGGACAATCATCATAATCACCCTCCATCTACTGGAAACATTATTTGTTTCTCTATGTGGTGAACACAACACACGAATGAGGAACATGAGAAGAAAAAAAGAAAGCACACGGAAATGAAAATGAAATGACAATGAATTTAATGATGACATCAACAAATGGAAATTAATACATTAATCAAAGAAAAATACAAACAGAAACAAATGAGCCAAGAAGAGCTGTCAGCCTCACATGACAAAATTATAATCAGTCGATGATTTACCAGGTTTTCGAACATAATGTACCTGTTAGTGGAGAACACAAACAGTTGTGGCAGTGCAAAAAATTATCCCGAAGCCCTCTGCAAAATGTGATTTTAGTTTTAGATGCATTAAAGATATGTAATCATTAACCAGATTTGAATCATTGTTAACAACCGACCCCTCCTGAGTGTTAGCAAAACGCTAGCTAACTAGGCAATTAATAATCTATATCAATTGTTCGCTGGCTAGTTACATCTGATAGTGAATGTTAGCACTAGCTAACTATCTATCTATTTACATCCATCGTTAGCTAGCTAGTTAGCTAGCATTTTGCAGTCATTAGCTATGTAGATAGCTAATGACTGATGTAGATTAGCTAGCTTGTTAGCTAGCCTTTTGCTAACCTCTAAGTTGAGATGTGACTATGTATATGTTGCTTTTACAGGATCCCCAGCAACATCTTTTGATTATCATCAAAATTTGTTGTTTTTTTTTCTTTTGAAAGTAGATGAGCCTAGCACATTGCATATACAGGAAACGTACAGGAAACAGGAAAGGAGAAAGCTAACTGGGGTTCTGCCAGGTACCAAGTTGCTCAAATGTTATTGGAGCGCAGAGTAAAAAGGGGCGGGACTTATTAAGGCTCAATTTAAAGGGAAATGCTGAAGATGCAATGTTTAAGCTTTAAAAATGTGGTAGGTTTCGTCATGTGCTGCAGCCAGTCTTTTTGACATGGGTAGTGGAACAAAAAAAATGGACAAGTCATCTAATGACATCAACACAACATGAAATAAGAAATATAATACAACCAAATAACAAATACAATCTTTAGTAACAACACACTCACATGAATGAGATGAGACAATAATTAACAAGTTCATAAACATTCACAAACACTCTCCTTCAGCCTCCTCTCTTTCTCTCTCTCCCTCTCTCTCTCACACACACACACTTACACACATTTAACTTAATTTTTTAATTTAATTATGAATCACCCGACAACAAAATAATAAGAGATGGAGCATGCAATTCAATGGATTATGAACCTGAATGACTCAGTGGTGAGAGGAGGATGGAGATGACATACTACAGCTGACAATTAGCACTTTGTTTCTCTCGTACACTCTCACAAAACACACACACACACACACACACACACAGTTACCGTCTGTTTGTCCGTCACTACTTTCTGCATTATGTCTCTTAATGTATTTTATTATTCATTTTAGGGGCTGTTTGAATACAAATTAAAGTTTTTTAATTGAAAATGTTAAAATATTAACTGTTATTCACTTTCACACAATGATTTTACTCAATAATCTTTTAAATGTGATTTTTTTCGAGTTTCTAAAACTTGAGGATTCAAGTTTATCTAAAGAAGAAAAGTAAATTATCTCAACAAAACAGCATAGTGACTTTTTCAAAAATCTAGTGCAGTAAGTTGCCCTGCACTTTGAGTTTCATCAACCTTTTCGTGTTTGCAGTGTTGCATGCAGCAAATGTAACATTGCTAACTTGCATCTTCCTCACATCTCCGAGCTGAAACCGGGGAGAATATATCTGCGATTGTCGGATGCTGAGCCAACAGTGGCCAGTTAGAACATTTTAACATAACCCAGCCCTAATCGGAACATCTTGATTTATTTCTCTGTCTGTATTTTCCACAAACAGACACAAACAAAAGCTGTGACCTTGCCAGCTCATTTAATTCATCTAAATGTGCTTCAGAGTGGATATTGACAAAAAACACAATATTAGGGTGTTTGCCTGTGTGGATGCACATATCTCTGTAGGTTTAATATAAAATATTAAAGCAAAATGAATATGGAAAGCTAGGGTGCTCTTAGTGAAGCTAGTGACCCTGAAAGGAGTATTGGAGGCATAAAGGAGAGGAGGGGGATGTGTGATTTCATATATGTAGACCATTCTTTTATGCTTCTGCTGCTGACTCATAAAAATGGGTCATACTCGCATGCACCAAATGCACAAAAACATGTGCATCAAGCTAATTGTCTACCGCTTGTGCACAAATGGCAATTTCATGTACAAAAGTGTTTTTTTCGAAAGTATACAAGACCGTGTAAGTGATTCTGTGTGCATTTTCTATGAAGACATGTGCTCGGAGCTATGCATGTGTGAAAGAGGAAAGGATAAAAAGCCACAGTGCAATGCTGTATATGTCTGTATATTCTGCTCGGGGAAATAGGTTGTGATGGTCTGAGCTGTGCGAGCAACCTACATCAGGCAGCAAAGTGCCTCTAAGTGTTTAAATGCAGGGTCCAGCGAGGTGAACTATTTAAATGCAGTACTCGTAGTAGGTCAGCGAGCCTCTGTGGCTGCTTAGGAAATGGATTCATGGTGGCTCTTTCAGTGCTTTGCCGGCTGAAATCTCAAAAAGATTTTCATTTTTTAGCCGCAGGTGTTCTTTTTAAGGGAGAAGATGTTCAAGTTCAGGCTTCATTTTAAGGAAAAGGGTCATTTCAGAGTCATGCTTTGGTTAAATTGAGTTATGCATTTGAGGCGTCAGGGTGAGAAAGGTACTCGGGTGGCATTGTGCGCATAACAATGAAAGGATTTGTATGTGTGTGTGCTCTACACATTTATGATTCAGAACTGGAAAAAATCAGGTCCTCCCAAAAGAAACCTAGACAAGTAATAGTACCAACAATCTAATTTAAACTTTTGGTGAAACTTTATTCTTTAAGGATTTATATACATGTTTTGGTTTGCTTTATTTTCTTAATTTCTAAACTTGCAGCGTGCCAGAAAACATCCTTGTTCCAGACAAGAATTCACAACTTCTTCTTCTTTCTTTTTTTTTTAACATATTTTTGGGGGACTTTTACACCCTTAATTCTGTAGGACAGCTGAGAATATGACTGGAAAGGGGGATGAAAGAGTGGGGCAATGACAGAAACCAAACCCACGGCCGCTGCAGAGGACTCACAGCCTCACAACGTGGGACGAACGCTCTACTAACTGAGCTACCAGGCAACCCAGAATTCACAAATTCAAACAATTAAAAATGTGTTAAAAGCCTTAAAAATCTAAAACTAACAATCCCTACTCATAACACGGGCGTGCTATTATAATCATCTTTGTTTTAAAATTTCATCAACTCTGTCAGATTTTTACAAACGCATAATTTAATCCGGCGTAAAAAGGGTTAGATATGGTGGACTTCGAATTTTACATTTAATAAAAAAAGAAAATAATGACTCGGCTGCTGGCCTGCTACAAGCCAAGAGTTTAATCTTTCAAAATATATTATTATATATTTTCCAGGATAATTTAAGAGTAAAAATGAAAACCCCATCAAAAAACATTTTTGTCCCAGTTCTTAAGAACGAGTGTTATCATGCGTGTATACACACAGAGGTGACACAGAAGGAGAGAAAATGTGGAAAAATAGTGTCAGAAACTTGGCGCCTACTTCTCAAAGAAGCTTAGAATTCATCTACAAGGGAAATGATGGAATATAATTTACTCCCTGTGAAGTTAATACCCTTTCATATGGGGAAGTGAGAGGGGGATGGAGGGAGATGGAGGGGGATGGAGGGGGAGTCAGAGTGAAAGAGAAATTAGAAACTGTCAGGGAGGGAAGGGACAGACGGTGAATTGCTAACAGGGCGGATAGAGAAAGCAGTAAGAAGTGGAGGAGAGAATTACATCGTCATATAGCTGCAGAGTGGAGAGGAGCGATAATGGGCTGCGAGGCTGCCTCCCTCCCTCCCTCCCTTCCAGCCAAGCCATCGCAGGCTTAGTGCAGAGTGTCAGCCAGCACAAAAACCGGAATAATCTCTCGTTGAGGAACACGCACTCAACTTGTGAAACTCTGTAAAACTAGAATTTAACCGCAGTTTCATCGAGGTCAGAGCTGCGCCACAAAGCTAATTTGTGAAGGCTTTGTGAATTTGTGAAAATTTGATAAGGAAAGTGGACAGAGGCAAAATGACAAGCAGCATGGTTGAATTTTAACTCCCTTTTCCTCATTACGTTTGGTTAGCCCTCCTTCACCTCTCCATCCCTCTGACTTTTACGGGATCTCTCTCTGACACTGTGCACATTATCTGGGAGGAAAAGAAGAAACCGAGCACTGTAAATGTCTGCAATAAAGGAGCAATATGCAACATTTGCGTGTCCAAAAATGAGTACAACAGTCCAAATAGCGAGTTGGAGCCATAGATGATATGTTGAACAGACCATGCGGGACTTTGCAGGATTTTTTTTTAAGGATTGCTGTGGTCTAAAAACCTGATTTCACTGCAGCTTTCCCCCCCAAAAAAAATTGTGATGCATTTGGCAAAGTTTTTAAGTGTTTTTTGCAATGAAATTGAGGGAGCAAGTGAAAATTGCACAAAAAAAGTCAAAGGCAACTTGTTCCAGGGAGAATAAAACCACCCACTGTTCTGAGTCTTCTACTGTAAGTAACATCACCAAGAAGCCACAGAATTACAAAAAGAATAACAAAATATTCTTTATTTTTGGAGCTCATACTCAGCCAAAACAGCAAGCACAAAATTATAAAATAGGGAAGAGCACAGAGCATTGATGATGAGTCAATAATATTGACAAACTTTAGGCTCTTTTCAGTGCCTGTGACAAAAATAAAAAATCCCTGCACGTGCATGATGTTTGTGTGGGGGACGACTATTATTGTGGAACTGCCATGCTGCGAAAATTGGTCACAGGTGCGTAAAAGTTGCGGTGATTGGACAAAATTGCAAGGTCCTCATTGAACAGATTGAAATTCTATTTAATATACAATCTATGGTTGAAGCAAGTCGTTTACCCCCCGCCCCCCTTTTCTCCAGACTCAGGAAAACTGCGGGAACACTGCAGGAGTCCTACACTGTTACAGTTGATCAGTTGTTTATAGCTGTAAATTGTCTGTCAATGTAAAGTTAAGCCCGTTATCCTAAAAACAAAAGCCCTCTGCTCTGAAAATACACACTCTGGAGTCTGAGTTCAGTGGCTTAACATGAAACGGACAAACAATAACAATAATAATAAGTGATTCTGGCGCGGACTGTAGCGGTGTCATCAGAGTAGCGAGCATTTCATCTTCGCACGTTTCCTTAATCTCTGATGACACGTCATGGTCATTTTATACTTTAGTGCAGTAAATATACTACAGATTTCTTCTTTAACTGTCCCGCATGTATTCATTCAGAGACAAGTAGGCAGAAAAAAAAAGGGGAGAGTTTATAAATGTGTGAGCACTCGCCAACCTCTTTCCCTTTCAACACTGATATCTGCGGTGACCCAGTTCCATTATGTAGACGACTGTGGAAGCTCCAGTGGTGCACCTTGTTCTGTTCTCAGCAGCTATAACCCAAATCTGATCCGTTCCTGTTGCCCCGGCTGACCTTCGTATCGCATCAATGTAACCTCATCGCTGATGGATTCACGAGCCCGAGGGCCAGACTCTCTCCACCAGCCATTAATTCTTGCTGGCACAACAAATGTAGCACGAGATTGAATCCACTGAGCCCAAGAAATGAATTCTTTATGCTACTCTAATTTTAGCATATAGAGCCACACACAATGTCTATGTACAGAAATAATGCACACACCCTTTTCTTTGTGTCCTATTAAAAGGTATTGACTTCATTCTTGCATTCTTGCCTTTTCTTCCTTGAAAAAAAAAAAAAAAAAAAGCTTTGCGCCTGCATCAACAAATAGCTGAATAATTACAAAATAAATCATTGCTACTCCCCTGCTGTCAGGTAGAAAAAGTGGTACACACATGCAGCAGGTTTCAGAGAGCGGGCCTGAGAAAAACAGAAGACGGCATGTGCAGGTGGGAAGCCATTAGGGCTGAACAATTAATCGAAATTGCAATATGGCCGCCAGCAAATTTGAAATCACTGGAGGTGCAATATTTGTTAAAGTAAAATGCGTCTCAAAATGCCATTTTAAATGAAATATTGTTGTGCTGCACAGATGTCCTGGCCCACACATCATATTCTAGAGACACAATATACAACATTTTCATGAAAAGTGATGGATGCAGGTTCCAAAAGGATTCTTCCTGAAGTGTTGAACCATTTGCTTCTGAAGACTAGGGGGTCTGTTAAGAACCCTTTTCATCCCAAGAACCTCTTTTGAAAGAAAGAGTTTTGTCAAGGGTTCTTTGCACATAATAATATAAAAGTGTTCATAGGAAAACACCCTGGACGGGTTCTAGATAAAACCCTTGAAATATAAAAGGTTTCTTGGGAGAAAGCCTTGGGTGAGTTCTAGACAAAACCCTTGGCTTCATTTCAAAGATGGTTCTTGGTATAACCTTTTATGTTGGGTTCTAGGTAGAACTCTCTGAAAGGGTTCCATGTGGAAAATATATATAAAATGTTTTTCATTTTTTTATTCCCCCTAATGTTGCAAATCATATCACAATTGTTACATCAGTCAAAATAATTACAATCAGATCTTTTTCAGAATTGTTCAGCCCTAGATGTCAACACGAATGCACGGCAGGTTCTCATTCTGCTGTGTGTGCATGTGAGGGGGTGAGGTGGTGAACTGAGTGTTTGTTTACGACGACGGAGAAGGAACTAAATCAGAGGCAGGCTTAGAGCTCCTGCAAATTAAAGAACGGCTGCTGCGAGGAGTCTGATTAGGATTGAGGCTGATATTAAAAGCTCACCATCATCACTGTCAAGCGCTGGATTAACAAATACTTTGATCTTGGACACACGCGCACACATTTATACATGCGCGCACACACACATACACACACCACACCCTGTATATGAACTATAATGTGTTTGAGTTGCATGCTCCCTCTCTGCACAGTTCTACCAGCTTTACAGTGTACATAGTGTGTTTGTATCTTAGATCCTCGTTCCCCCGTTAGCTACAGAAAACAGATGATTCCTAGTTGAGATGTTTGAACAGGGTTTGGTATTTTTTTAAACCCAGGCCAATAACAGAATACATGATCAAAACAAACAATGTCTGAAACAGTCTGGTTCACTAGTATAAAATGTGCTTCTAAATTCTGTTCACAAAAGGACATGTACAAAATGACATGACTTAATTTTTAAAAAAGGAATCCTAGCTGAGCCATCAGCACCGATTCAGTCCTTCTTTTTTTTTTTTTAAAACACTTTCACTGCTTGGTGGCTAACAGAGGATGCAAACCAAATGACCCCTCCCTAAGCCTCGTCCTCCTTAGTTACTGTTGCTATGCCTGTCAAGCTTTCCATTCCCACACTGCATATATGCAGTTTACAGTAACAACAGTGGCAGATTTAACAAAGAGATTGTAAGTAATTTCAGTAGTTTCACACTTCTAGCTGACGAATGTGGATTCTGTCTGCTAAAATTATGACTCTAGCTAACATTTCATGTATTCAGTTTCAGTGTAGCTAGCTAATGTAAGCTAATGCTAATGCTTAAACTACTTTGTCTATCTACAGCAGACTTTTTAATGTTTCCATCTGACACATTTTTAAAATGAAGAACCCTATGAAAGGATTTGGACTATGTAGAGTTATTTTATGGCTTGCTATGTGACATTAACATTAATACTAAAAGACTTTTAGCTTACATTTTAGCTAAAAGTGGTTGGGCGGTGAAATACAACTTGAAGATGTGTACAATAGATGACAGAAATACACTCATTAATATGGTAAGAGGAAGTGCAGGGATTAGATTAAGAGCAGCAGACTTTGAGACGGTCAGCCAGCACGATTGCTCTGGGAAGAGAGCCAGGATAAGAGCTAAGCTAACATGGTTTAGACCTAACCCGTTGATTCTATTGGGCACGGCATGTCTGCACCACAGTTTTGATCTGTCCTCTGTGCAGTTGCATGTCTCATCAGGAGCGTTTCAGAAGTCAGCAGTGGAGCGTTTTGCCAGCCTGAATATGGTCCTTTCCTTGCACTTTGTGCTTCTACCATGGATAAGTGGGCTACATAGTTATATAGTTTCTTATCTGTCTTTTATTTTGAAAATTGGCAGAATTCAATATGCTGTATCTCTATCTGCCATCCTGCACGTGGCATCCGTCAAAAATAGACTTGCGTATTTGAAGCAGAGCAGAGTGACGAGCTGCTTCCTGGATGCGCCGCAGTGTTGCTGGTGAAATCACAAGCGTTGTGTAGAACGGTCGCAACCAGCCACTGAGATGCATCGTGATCAGCCCACTTTGATTCTGCACCAGCCTACATCCTCCTCTTCAAACCTCCCACATTACAAATCCCAATTTAACTCCTGGGAAACAAGCCATGAGTTTGGAAGATGCAGTGGTATCTAATGCAAGTTTGGCTGGAGGTAACGTCACTGCAGTTAGTAAGTGAGTTAGCCGGACATGCTAACGTTCACAGCTTACGTTAAAACAGATAAAGACGGAGTTTAATTAATTCCTCATGTTTGTTCTTGTGTTTTAGGTTTTTGAAAGACTACAAAAGAGATGCCACCCTCCGAACTCATGAGTATTGCTCTTCTTAAAGTCACATGAACACCATCTCAACATGTATAGAAACACAAAGCTTGACAGGCCTGCTGTGCCTAGTTAGACTTGCTAATCTATGATTGGACAGTTGTTGTTCTGGGGAGGGACTTAGCGAAGGGTCTTTTTTGTAAAAATTTAGACCAGACTTGAAGATTGGAGCAGGCTGCTCACATCAGCCTCATCTTTAGATCAGATATTGCACAAATTACTGACTCACAGACCTTAACAAGTCAGTGATAGCGTCATTCATTGTTGAGCTACCAGAGGCAGGTAGAGTTCTCCACGAGGAGCTGTGGGTCAGCGTACTGTATGTGAGGATGTGACAGATAATCAGCGTGAAAGGAGGAAAACTATTAACACTGTATGAGAGTTGTGACATTAGAGGATCCTAACATGAGCCTGCCATTCCTGGAATTGCAGAGCAGCACTGTGTGAGGTCAAAGGTCAACGACACACCCATTTCTGAGACACTAAAGACGCTGGGATGTTGTTAAGATGTAGTCGGCCTATGCTCAGTCACGCCTTTGTCCTTTTCCTGAGAACATAAGAGGAACGTGTTATAGATTTAGTGTCACTAAATGCTACGGCTGACTGTTTGTGTTTGCGTGTGTTTGTGTTTATCATCATCTTACCCGGCGTCGGCTGAGGCTGCCTGGGCTAGTCGGGGAGGGGCTGGGAGATTTTCCCGAATGAGGAGTGGAAAGCTGACTGGCCGGCGTCCCGTTCACTGGAGGGAGAAAAAAAAAACGAGAGAGAAAATGGAGCAGGATGAGACTGAGACAGAGAGAAACATTGAAATAGATGATCCTATAAATGTGGAGCCATGTTGTCCAGAGCGGTTATATTTCTGAGTGTCTAGCAGCAGCAGCAGCGGCAGCAGCAGCCCACACTTCCGCCCTCAGCATCTCTCCATTCACATGAATGAGGCAGAGGAGGAGGAGGACAAGAGGGGGAGGAAGAGAGGAAGCAAAGGAGCACCGAAAAGTCCACACTGCTCTTTTTTTTTTTTTTTTTTTTTACATCAGCCAAAACACAAATCCTGTTGTTCCAAATCTGCCTCAAACAAGACACTCATACCTGAGCCTCTAAGCATAACAATAATTATGTTCCACACACTTAAAAATACAGATGCTGACTAGAACCATAGAGGGTTCTTCAGCCTATCCCCATAGGAGAACCCTTTTTGGTTCTTGGTAAAAAGCTTTTATAAAGATTCCACTTGGAACCCTTTCAGAGAGCTCCACCTCGCACCCAACATAAAGAGTTATACCTAGAAGCATCTGTGAAAGGTTCCACCCAAAACCCCCCTGTGAATGGTTCTACAGAGAATCCCTTCATGGGGTAATGGTTCCACCCAGAATTCTCCCTGGGGGTTCCATCCAGATCCTGTTAATCTTCTAAGGGTGCTACAAGAACTCATTCAAAGAATTCCAGGTTCAACCTTTTTAAATTCCAATCGTTTTATCTATGCAAGAGTGTTTTAGAGAACTCACCCAGGGGGTTCTACTGAGAACCAAGAGTGTTGTCTAGAACCCAACTAAGGGGGTCTACCATAGAGAATCCTTTTATAGTCCATGGGTCTTGTCTAGAACCCACTCAGGGGGTTCTACCAAGAACCTTATTATATTCTAAGGGTGTTGTCGAGAACTCACTCAGAGGTGTGCAGCGAGAACCTTGTTATATTCCAAGGTTGGTGTCTAAAACCCACCTCAGGGGTTCTGCTCAGAACCCTTTTATATTCCAATATTATTACCATAGTATGGTACAAAGAACCCTTGACAAAGGATTTCAACAATCCTTGAAGAACTCTTTCTTCCAACACGGGTTCTTTCAATGACAAGTCTTTCTTAATGGAACCCTTTGTTTTGCCAAGAACCCTTTACACACCCTCTCTTCAAAAAAAAAAAGTGTTCTTGAGATGCAATGGTCCTGGGTAAAGCCTCAGCTTCAGGAAGAACCCTCTTAGAACCCTTCTTTCTAAGAGTGCAGGCTTCACGTACATGCCTGCGAGCCTCAACATACACAAACACCAGGCTGGCCTCATTTTCAACCAGATCTCTTCTATATTCGATGCACTTGTGACCTCGGCTCGGTCTACTTTTCCAGCTGCAGCACACAGCACAGAAACCCAGCGGCATCACCTCATTAAACAAGAGCATCGGATTAATCAACGCTGCACCGGAGTCCTGTGTGTGGTCAAGCAAAAGCAGGAGTCGAAAAACAGCCTAACGGCATCATTAACCTGCACAGAAAACGTGAGTCTGTTATTCAGCTGCAAACTTGGCAACAAAACTCTGAGTCACCTCAAGTCAACTCAAGGCTGCCCTAACTGACCTACACGTCTAATGAAAGCTCTAAGCCCAAGTCTATAATATAGCAGCAATAACTGGAAAATAACCAACAGAGTTACTTATTTCTCAATTAGATTCAACCACAGTGAGCTCCAGTGGAGGTTTATGTCTTTAGAGCTGCAACAATTAGTCCAATCCCCAACTATTTTGATAATTGATTTATCATTTTAAGTCAAAAAAATGTCCAAATTCTCTGATTTCTGCTTCTGAAATGCAATTATTTTCTGTTTTCTTTACTCCTCTATGTCAGTAAACTCAATATATTTGGCTTGTGGACAAAACAAGATATTTGAGGACGTCATCTTGGGCTTTGGGGAACAAAAACAACATTTTTTTTAAACCTCTTCATCACGGGGCCTATTTTTGCTGCCTTCTGTCCGAAATTACTTATTCAAAATAAATGGAGGATATTTTCACAACTACAAGGGCTATATGTACAATCTTGGTGTCAAAATAATGGTAATACACGTGAGATTACTATGGAAGTGTCAGAATCAAGATATGTGTTACTGTGTCTGATTAAT
>JAJHUR010107890.1:0-20022 GCA_027495735.1 Lutjanus campechanus | reverse complement strand
GGCTGAGCCAGTCGCTTAAACAGACAAGCCTGTTTACATTGTCGGGTGACAGAAGCTCGTGTCTTCGCAGCTGCGAGCTGATTCATTTCCAGCTGATCAAACTATTGATCAGGCCAATAACAGAACGTGCGTTAACGCGCGTTAAAAAATTAGTGGCGTTAAAAGGAATTTGTGTTAACGCGTTATTAACTTTAACTTTTGACCCTTCCTTCGTTTCATCGTCAGGTTTCTTTTTGTCTGCTCTCAGGGTTTTCTGACACCTTGAATGTGCCGCCACATCACCGCCCCACCGCTTCACAGCTGTGTTCTCCACAGGGACCGCCTGTCTAAAGTGACGTTGGTCATGAATGGACCAATGAGCAAACATTGTGCGCAGGCAGTGCTCATGGGAGTTGTAGTGTTGTAGTCTCACATTGCAATTCGTTTATTATTTCAGATGCCATTTGAGGGAGTCAAACTGTACTTTAATTTAGTTACACAGTTGCTACAAGTAGTAAAGGTTGTTGAAAAGTAACACAGTTGGTTACTTGTGTTTTATGGTAGCCTGATAAACTTGTTATTTGGAAGTAAAACACGTTTTGAAAATAAAGGAAGAGATTCAAAAATTCAGTTTGCATGATTCTCAGTATGTACAGAATTTTATCATCTCTGAAACTTAAAAAAAAACATATCGATATCGGTAAATATCGGCTATCGGCCATAACAGCAATATTAATATCGGATATCGGTATCGGCCAAAATTTCCATATCGGTGCATCCCTAATTTTTAATTAAACCCTGAAATATTGTTTGTTCTAGCCTCTCCATTGGGAGGGTTTACTGCTTTCCTTTGTTTTATATCTGGGGATTGTCGGTCTTTGTTGGCCGACTGATGGAAATGCTTTGTCAGTTTTGCATCAAGAGGAACTTGGAGGCACACACCTAAACTTACATAATGAACAGTTTTCGTGAAAGCAAGCCAAGTAGAATGTGTTGCTTTGCATGCCACAGGTTGGCCACAAAACCTCACCAAGCTCGTAAAATGTTCCAACTGGTTATCATAGTGAGCTGCCACAGTTCCCTGGGTTCACAAGAACCCAGCCCCCACCACTTCCCCAAAGATACCAGTCCCTGCCGGTTTTTTACGAGGTAGTCTGCTTTTGGGTTATGCAACAACAAATGGCTGGCAGTGCGGGCGCGGAGGCAGCAGGCCTCAGTTTGTCCAGGATCTGCCGGGTTCGACCTTCGCCTCACTTCCTTCGCTTTGCTTATTTATCCTAGCAGTAATAACTCCAACAGAGCAATAAGCAGAAAACTGATCCACTGACTTCAGCCAGGGTTTGACCAGAAGGGGTATCCAAATGTTTATATGTTGTACCATGCTTGTTTTATCCAGATTCAGCATTCAGAAAACAGACCTGATGGGCATTTATCAGATTGGACTATTGATGTTAATCTTAGTCTGAGTAGTAATGTGCTTCTTGACTGCTGTGTAGAGCAAATAGTCAGTACCCTCCCCCCTGCTGGGAAGTCAGAGGTCAGGGGCCCCTACAGTGGAACTGACAGAGATTAACTGTCTTGTTGTAGGACACGTCAACAGGTTGGGTACTGGAATCCATGTACATTTTCTACACTCAGTCGGTCTCCCTGCTGCTCTACAATTTAACAGCAGAGTGCAAATGACAACATTCAGCTCAAGGATCGAGCTTGCTTCAAACAAAGTGCTCGTCCATCCATCACACTGATAGCTTCCTAAACCTTCCTTTCTGACTGTGAAACCACACCGGGCCAGATTTGGAAAGTCACATGTTAGCGATGTCACACATTTCAAGTGCAAGGCACCAAGATCACAAAACTCAAGATAAAATTGTCAAAGTAGGCAGTGCTCATCAAATATGAATCTAAATTCTGTTTCTGCATTGCCTGTTTCTCACCTCAAATGAATGTTTTCAGAACCTGGACCAGGCACCACCCAAACATGCATTTGCCACATTTCAGTGCTCTGATTGGTGGTTGATCTGTCCAGTTGTGTCCAGATGCATTTTAGTCTGTACCCCTTAGAAATCAAAAATGAACTGAGAGATCCCAAACTGCGAGGCACTGTATGGACTAGTAAGATTGAAGCACACTGGGTCCATTATGTATTGAAAATGTAATGACCAGCTGCTGCCCCATACACTGTGTCTCATTGACTGTGAAGGACAAATGTGACTCTAAAAGGGAGCCATACACATTGAGGTTAGTCAAACAGCTGCCTGAAGAGTGACAAACCCAACAAAAACGTCAATCAAAGAAGACAGGTACAGACTGTCCACAACGGACACACCTGATGGAACACAAAGTTACACCAGCCTCTTAAGTGTTTGTGTTTCACTGGCACCTTCACAACTAACTGTGACCTCAGTGGGTCTATTAAAATTTTATTTTATGTCCAATATTTCCCTATATTTCCCTAGAAAGCAACATATATTCAACATCAGATTTATTAGCAAAATCCTTGAAAGAACCTAAAAGACAAACTTTGTCACTAATGGAAAATGATGAGTGTCCAGTAACTGTTTCAGATCCCTGCCTCTGGTACTAAATTGTGCAGATCTTAACAATTCCTAGGAAAATTATTGAGATAAAGTTGCTGCAAATTTTTACAACTCAAAACTACTTTATCTGTTCTATATATTCAGGAGGACTGAAGAACATCTGTCAAACAGGGTTGGTGCATGTCCCAAACGTCTTGAGGAAATGTGGAATAAAAAAAATACCTCATGTAAACATCTCAAGCAGAAGAAAAAAACTTGTTCATTCTGAAAGAAATTCCATAAACCTGTCAGTTCGTAAAAAAGATTACATTTTGTCATGTAAATACTTAGTTTTATTGTTTGTGTGCACACTCAATTACATGACCTTTAGTGCTGTGGTTCTCAGAGATTCCAGATCATAATGGCTTGCTTTCTCCTGTTTAATGCCAGCTTTGACTTTCATAGAAAGCAAGCTGTAAACCAATAATTGTGGCCTTCAACAGAGCTCCTTCTTTATTAAGGCTTTGGTGATGGAGGTGCGCTGCTTACAGTGTGTGTAGTCCACTGTCAGAGAGAGTTGCGTAACTTCTCTGTGGTGGGGTTGTATATTCAGGTATGGGAGACATCCTCACTAAACAAGTGCCTCAGGTCAGAGAGTTCAGAAAAGTTCACGCACTGGTACTACATTCCTTCAGAGAGGACGCTCACAGCTGCTCCTGTGAAAGCACGAGATGAAGAACGACAAAAATTGCTGAGTGATGAAGAATTAGAACCAGTGAGGTCAGGCAGACACCTCAGAGCACTCATCAGCCCGTCTTTTCAGCAACAACACTGAGTTCTTGAAGAGCAGGTTTTGGTCGGAGTATGATAAATGAAAGGAAAACAGGGTTTAGGTAAAAAAAATGACTGGAATGCTGTTGTTTGTCCAAAGCTCAAAGATGATAAAAAGAAGATTAAATCAGTGCGCAATGGCCTCCGTCAGCCTCTGGTCCAGAAAACAGATCAATAGTGCACGGCTTTTAGCACGTCAGCGTACTTAATGGCCTGACATCTCTGCAATGCTTTCAAGATGTCTGAGAGGACAACATCTGTGTTTTCATAGCGAATCTGGATTCATTTTTATTTTTTTCCCAATAGGACTTATTGTCAACACTGTACTGTATTTTACTGTAAATGTGTGTGGAATTACAAGTGTGCATCCTCAGTGGTGACATAAGCACTTTCCGTGCCTCCATTCAGCACATCATCCCATATCCACCATCTCCAACATGCGTGCATCCTGCTAAGCTGACCCACTTGTGTTCATACCATGTGCTGTGAGGTTATGCAAGCTATGAAAAGAGGAACAAACCACTGCTAGCCCAAGCCGTGGCATGTCAGCCGCTGGACTATTTTTAGAACACAGCGCTGAACTAAACCTGGACACATCTAGGCTACAGGCAGGAAATACACTCAGGTGGCAGGTGGTGTTGTCATGTTGCAGCAGGTAGATGAAGAAGTGGTGACTCACCCAGTGACTCCACACAGCTATGAAAATAAAACCTAATCTGTAAAGAAAAATGTAGTTTTCTTTATGAAGCATTGTGCTGACCTGTTACTTCTTTGTGTCTCTGCAGCTTTGTTTACTGCATGGACGTGGACTCCGATGGAAAAAGGGACTCTGACAAACTGAACTGTGAAGAATCCACAATCATAATTTGAGCGGGAAGTAACAGACTGGCCGATGATTCCAAAACTCAAGGACAGGAACAGTATGCAAACCAGACCACAGTGCACTTCAAGCACCATCCAGTTACAATCACTGTCACCATGGAAGCTGAGGACGTTTAATTGGTGGATACTGTCAGTGTCTCTGAGAGCTGACTGGATGTAAAAATCAGGTTTATGACATTTGATGTTTTATATTTGTTGACCCAGTATAGGCCTGCTCTTCCATAACATGTAACATGTAATGTACTCGGCTGTGGCACAGGTTTCCATACCAGACTATACCAGTGTTCTAAGGTCAAAGCATGGGCTGCCCATCATTTCACTTATGAATAACTATGAACAACAGACAACACTCCCAGTTTCTCTTTCCCACACAACCTCGTGCCTTAAAGATGATTCACAGAAGTGCGATTGGATCTTCGAATAAAATGATTTTGTGGGTCACAGTGGATTCTCATGCACAAAGACAGAAACTTCATGATGCTGAAAGCAGGTTTCTGTCTGCAGAAATGTGCAATTGACCAATGGAATCTCTGGCTTTCAATGATGTCACACTTTCTAAACAAGGCTGCAATAATGTCAAGTGTGAAATGAGATCATTTGGTGGCCCTCCTCTTCCCAAATGCTCAAGTGCAGTCATAATGCTGGAGCTGAAATGTACAAAAACTTTTACTAAAATGAAGATTATCAAAGATTTTGTTTCAGTGTCACATCTACGCCCATGTAAAGAAGGTTTACAAGGATATTCATAAATCTGTGCCACACTCCGGACAAATGTGAATATTATCGGTTTTCATGTTGTATTGAAGGTGTACTATAGAATTCACACCTTTAGAAGAAGCAGGCCTGCATCAACTCCATACAATACTGTGCATATGTAACCAAACAATGTCCAGCAGGGCATTCACTCCAATCCAAATAGCACCTGTTGGACAGATTACCTATATCTATTTATCATCACTGCAAAGCTTAGTATTAATATGTTTTCTAAATTAACGTGTGACCAAGAAACGATCGTGATCATTGGGTGGGTTTTGGTAACTTTATACTGAATGTGTTTTTTTTTTTTACATTGAGGTTGAGTGTGGCATCCAAGGACTCCTCATAAATTGGAAATAACACTTCGAATACAGTTCAAGATATCAAGTCAAGGGTAACTTGGAATTATCTGTTATTAAGAGATATTGACCATTGTTCTGTACCTTTTGAGTTTTAAGGTTTCTGGTGTGATGTGAAAAATGTTTAATAGGTCATTCTATGGGAACAGTCTGACACCTAAGCAGTACTGAGCCATCCGTGGCGGAATTTTTCTTGAGTATTTGATTTGGGGAGTCTCACAGGAGATTGTAAGACTTGCCATCTGGGAATAATCCCCAAAAGCAGCCGTGGGATACCTAAAGCCGCCATAGTTTTGGGTATCCCATGGCCCAAACCACCCCATCCCCCCCAAAACCATGGTCAAATGACCAAAACCACCCTTTGGTTTCATAGCACTGTGTAGCATTTGGGTGCATTTCAGTGACTCTGCAGTAGTAGTAGTAGCTTTTGAGGCGTTTTGTAGTGTGATCCTACCTCATTCTCAGCACTCTGATCTACCTTGACAGTTTCATTAACAGCCTTGTGTTAGATTGCAATACAAGGGGCACTGCTTGAGTGAGATAGATTTTTACCTCACGCTCTTTTATCTCTCCAATCCTGAACCAACCTCTGACTTTTTTTCTGTGTTGTTTTGCTTATCTACAAGTAACACATAGGTTTTCCCTTTAGAATGACCAAGATCTAGATACACCTGTTACCTTCTTTCTTAATGGCTTTATTTCAGAACTAGTCTTGCCACATGCCCATACTACAATTATGTTGTTCGCATTCAACAACTACAGCTCCTGTAAGGTTGTATTAGTGTCAGAGATTCAGGTTATCACCTGGGTTTCAGAATGGGGAGAAGACAGAATTAATTGAGTGTCATCTGCATAGAGGTGGTAGCAAAAGCCTTTTGAGTGAATAAGAAGTGACTTGATGTAAAGAGAAAAGATGAGGGGACCCATAACAGAACCCTGAGGGACCCCAGTAGTCAGACTACAACTTTGAAACACAGATTCTCTTCAATAATCAGACAGATATTCACTCTTTCAGGGATGTTCAGTCAAACATTCAAACAAACATCTTGCTGGTAGCAGGTAGAGTCTTAAGTGAGACTTAAGTGTTTCTAGCTGTTCCAAATGGCCACACTCAAAGCATGGCCAGAAAAAACTGCCATCATAGCCTCATTTTGGCTCCATCCCTCTGGCTTCCCTATCACTCTACAAGAATTCTGTCTTTTGTGTGTCTTTGCTGTTTCATGTAATGAATTGTACAAATCTCTCCTCAAAGGAAATCATGGTGTTGGATTTGGTTGTTCAGACTTTTAAGTGTCACACTTGAAAGTTATTCAAATTGAGGCGGTTTAAATAGAAGTGCTTCCTATTGAATGTTTAAATTTTACCTAAAAACTTACGAAGATGGCAGGAGCGATTAAAACACAACAAAATTTGCTCGTGTTCAATGTGAATGTGCCTTGACACTAATTGGAAATGTAGTTGTTGAATGCTAACACAGTTGTTGATGAAGGTGTGATTTTGGAATGAGATTCTTCATTTTCCGCTTTTTGCTAATAAAGGACTAGTTTGGGATGTTGAATCTCTGACCTGCTCCACATTGTTCAATACACGTTTCTATACGTGTTAAACCTAACATGGTTAGAAGACTGTATATGGCATTGCTGTGGTTGATAGTGCATTAGCCAAATGAGGATCTTTACAACTAGATCATCAATACTAAAACCTGTTGTCCACTCGCCCTGCTGTCACTGTACCTTTCTATGAGCGATTTCATTAACTCTGTTCAGACTAGTAATGATTCCACTTGAAAACACTTTACACTATGCAAAATATTTCACTGCCTCACTGTAAACACCGTACAGAGCCACACCGTTCTCAAACAATTGTGTGTAATATCTTGAATTTTTATCTTTTAGTGCATATTTCCAGTGTGTACAGAAATGTAATGTTTCAGATGTTGTGTAAAATAATGAAGCTGACAGGAGCCATTAGATGTTTGATAAAGCATCGTGTTTTTTTTGCTGTAAATATGTTTGACAATTTTTCTTGGAATAAATGATCAAAACTATGACTGTCTGAATCAAATATGTGTGTCTGTGTGTGTATGTGTGTGAAAACAAAACACTCGTTAGGTGAAAGATTACACAGAGTACAGACAGTTCTACTTCACTGTATGGAGCTCTCCTCTTTGATAGGTAGATATCACCCAAGTTCCCTCATGGCAATTTCTTAAAAAAATGTTCAAAAAGTACATTTGCAGTAGTATTGTGGCAAAAGACCTTAAAAGTAATTGTTCTGTTCTGTTTTTGTTTTGTTTTTTTAATGACCAGAACCATAGGTCCACACTTGGTCAGTGTAGCATGATAGTCCACTGTTGGCAATATAGGCGTGACTGTGTGTGTGTGCTTACGTGCACATGGCTGAAACAGGGATTACAATTCTTAAGATATTTTTGCTCAGTCACCAAAAAATCGTATTTAAAAAGCATTGAAAATATATATGTATAAAAGCATTTTTTAAATTAATATTCACATTTTATTAATTAATTAACCTTTTTATTGATACGTTAATTTTGTCTCCCTATATTTTGGCCTAAATGTTTGAGAATACTATTATTTAAATAGTTTGTTGCTTAAAATCAGATACATTTTATAGCTGTTATGTAACCAATAGAAGAGAGAGAATTGGACATGACATGCAACGGGTCATTTCCCATTGGTCCCTACTGCCAGACATGAAATGGGAATGTATTGGTTCATGGTAAACCTATTTTTTTTTATAGTTTCAATAGACCTTTACGGCAGCCATAAACGTCCTGTTCAGTATAGCAGAGCCTTTTCAAAAAGTCATTATGCACAATGGCAGCAGCTGTTTGACGTGAATGGAACAGATCCTTCATTATTCACTGATAACAACTGTTTAAAATTTCATATCAAAATCTCTGCTGTGAAAAAGGTTCATATGGGCACAAATTTAGCAGAAATTAAGACTACTTCTAAGTTTGGCTGCCTTCACTACAAAAACAAACAGTCTCAACTTTACATACAAGCGCTGGTTTGCTGTACACATTCAAATGAGACAGCTGATGTCACTCATGTACTTGTGTTCAAGAAACCTAAATATTTACTCCTAAAACATGCTTAGCTTAGGTTAGCACAAAGACTGGAAGCAAAAACTATCATATAGTCTAGCCAAGCCAAGTCATATTTTATTCACAGTATATAGCCCAATATTACAAATCACAAATACAGGGGACAAGAAAGTTGAGCTAATATTACCACTAACTGTTGCTTACTGTAGCTGCTGTTAGCTACTCATGAGCTTTGGATTGCCAGGAGGAGGAGGTTTCCGGGGCATAGAATGGGAACCAGAACCGAAAATAAGTGAGCGGACAAAAGAGATGGGCTCAGCAATCTCCTAGTTAGGCTTAGCTATCTCCTGTTTCAATAATATCATGATACTTGCAAATATAGCTATTTAATTTTACAATTTATTTCGATTTTTGTTTGCCTTTTTAAAAAAATTATATTCAATGCACATCATATGTTAGTCAGTCTTTGACTTTTATGTCAACAACATAATTGCTATACTGCATATAAAAGTAGTAAATAAAATACTTTGGTGTACAAGCTGTTCAGAGGAGTTTTGCTATCTGTTGTAACTCAAAGGCTGTGTAGCTTTATGCCTACTGAGCTGTACATTATGTGGCTATAAGGCTTAACTCCTCATTTGATGACATTTTGACAGGTGGCAAAAGTACTGATATTCTGTGCTCAAGCAGAACCACAGATTCAACTTCTTTACTGCAGTAAAAGTGGAAAAAAGTACAGGCTCTGAAATGTATATTAGTCACAAGTCGTCCCCTGAAGGACATTTCTAGCTGTTTCTGTGCAAAGCTAACTGAACCTCACCTTTAGTTTGTGGTTGAGTCTTCCTCTCTGTGTTCCTGTCTGTGTTTGTTGTCATGTCTTTTATGCTGTTTTCATCTTGTAATGTCTTGTTGCAATTTCCATCTTATTTATTGTTACATCCTTTTCATTTTATGTAATTTTCGTCTAGCTACATCGTTTTCATCTTCTTATATCTTTTATGTCATTTTCATCTTGTCATGTATTGTTGAATCATTTTCGTCTTGTTACGGTGTTTTCGTCTGATAATTTTTCATGTTATGTTTGTCTCGTTACACTGTCATTTTTGGTGGGTTTTTTTTTTGTTTTTGTCTTGTTACATCTTTTTACATTTTACCATCTTATTACATATTTTTTCATGCTGTTTGCGTATAGTTTTAAAATAAAGTAATGAGCCTGTTTTGAAAATTTAAGATGTAGAAAGTACAGATATTTGTGTTCAAATGTAGGGAGTAAAAGTAAAAAGTAAAAACAACACACTCAGGTGAAGTACAGATACCTGAAAACTCTACTTAAGTACAGTAACAAAGTATTTGTACTTAGTTACTTCCCAACTCTTGTTTTCTTTTGCAGGGGGGTAAACAGGCTCAGGGGAAAATTTTCCCGTGGTAGTGATGGACTGTAACTGTTTTATTTCTGTGGCGGCCGTGCTGCTCATTGAAACACAGCATAATGAAAATCGGTTTGTTTTGCAGTGTCTGTGTCCTGTCACTGTTTGTTTAGGCACGGACACTCGATGGAAGTAGTTGTTTCCCACAGTTGTCTCTAATCCTCACTGGATTATCCCACAGATTTTGTTTTATCAGTCCAGGAACACCAGACAGGCTCCAGTCTTTGATCAGCACCCAAACAACAGCCGATACAGTTATCTGAGGGCGACGTTCTCATGTCAAAGATCATCTCAGGATTCTGCTGGACACCCATGTTGCATTTATAGATTTCAGAGAACACAGATCAGACTGTAACAGAGGCTATATTATAGAGCGAAAAAAAAAAAAAAAGAAATGATCACAACTATTCAGTGAATGAACTCTTCATGATTCATGCCAAAACTGATACTCTATACTGATACTAAACCATGTGAACTGATGAAATTAGACAAGGACATTATGATCATAATCATGTGATCTGTGTTGGATGTCTGTTCTGTTTTCTGTCTTAACAGGGTCGTTCTACAGAAACGGTGGAATCTGGATGACACAAATCAGCTGAAATTCATTTTGTCTTACATCCCAAAACTAACCTCTAAACTTGATGAATCCACAACAAGTAGAGGTTTATATATTTTTTATTGTTTATATACATTTAATTAAAACATTCATGTGCTGTTTATTTGTCATTGGTGTTCCCTATAATGTAAACAACTAAAGTTCAAATTATGGGGGAGTTTAGCGGAGCTCAGCTCCCCTGAAAAGAACATGAGCTCCCATGAAAGGCTGATTTGAGTTATTCGGGGGGAGATCTGAAATATCATCCAGTTTTAACACTCGTTATTTCTCTGTAGTTAAAAACACAAGTGTGCTAAACAACACTCAACAAATATTAACAATTAATTTATTGTTTTTATCATGTGATGTGTGATACTTGAACGGGTGTGTATGAGAAGCAGAAAAACGTTGCCTCTGACCCTCTGATGATTTTGTGATTTTGATTTTTAAACAATAGTCTTATGTTGTATAAGTATTAACTATCAGTAGTATTAATTGCACAACTTTTTTCACAATAACCCTGTAACTGACCACACTGCACGAGCATATTACATGTTTAGTAGTGATGGGCACCGGAAAAATACTTAATTAAGGCAGGGTAGTGAAATGACAAGACCAAGAAAAACATTTCATTATTTACTTTTCTTAATAAAATTGCCCGTTTAATCTACATTCTATGAATTGATTTGATTTACATAATAAGTTTTGTCTGTGACACCAACAATAACTGAGGAATATTCAAACAAAAATGTTGATACTAACTTAAATCAACTAATGATTACATCACCAATCAGCAAACAAAATATTGCCAGAAAGGTAAAACAAAAAACAAACAAACAAGCAAAAACATTTAGAATATCAAATAACTGAAAACTGAAAACACCAATGACAATTTGGAGAAAAAGAGAAAAATCATCATTTTAACATAAACACAGGTGACATGTCTATAGTGTGTCAGGCCTCATGTCTTCAGCCATATCGAAATCATTGAACTACTGGTTGATAAGTTTTAGACAGTGGTGGAAAGAGTACTGAAAATCTGTACTCAAGTACAAATACTGTTACATTGCTAAAATATTACTCAATTACAAGTAAAAGTACTGGTGTTTGAAAAATACTTCAGTAAAAGTAAAAAGTATTCGTCAAAAAAAGTACTCAGAGTATTAGTTACTTTTAACCGATGATGTCAACATGACCTCTCCAGACTAGGGTTACAAACTTTGTGTATTTTACTTTACCAATAGTTAAAACACTAACAACTAATCATAAATAATTCATAAGACACAAAACAAGTGTTTCCCCTCATTTTGATTGGTTTTTTTTGGTGTTTGTTTTCTTATTTTTAAGTTTTTATTTCCTTATTCAATAAATGTCTCCGCCAGACAAAATCAAGTTAGATGAGGTGCAGTTACTGCCACGATTATTGATTATATCATATACTTCATTATATACTTAATATCCATAAGTACATTTCTAACTGGTTAAATTCTTAACGCAAAATCAATTGAAGATCAATCATTGACATCCTTTTTTTGTTTTTAGTTTTTCGTCCATATATCCTGGTTTTCATTGTTTGTGATCAGATCACCTTATTGGCTACAGAAATGCAGATGAAAGGTTTGGATATTAATTAAAATTGTACTCAGTACTCAACCATAATTTTAAAAGTAACTAAGTAGATTACATGGATTAATGAGTACTTAAGTAAAAGTAAAAGTACAGACTTGAAAATCTACTCATAAAAGTACAAGTACCCCAAAAATCTACTTAATTACAGTAACTTGAGTATTTGTAATTAATTACTTCCACCCCTGGTTTTAGATTAATATGTTTCATGTTCAGTTTTTCATCCCTCAGCTATGAGGTTAGTAACACAAATGACAGAATTAAAAGCTTCAGTCAGAATTCTAGAGATTTAAAACAAAAATGAAGAATTGCACCTGTGACCTCTTTAAAGTGATACTCCACCCTGTGAGAACAAGCCATTTTGTATGTACTCACCACTATGCCGATGTGATGATAGGTGCAGATCTTCAGTTCACAAAACAATCCTGGAGTTTTAGGAGAAACAGGGTAGCAGCCTCATCCAGTACAATGGCAGTGAATGGTGACCACAGATAAAACGTTACAAAAAACACACAAAACAAACACAAAATGTCTCCATCCTGCTTGTGTGGTGTAATCCAAGTGTCTGCGAGCCGAGAACATTAAAAATTAACCGCAAAAAACGCCATTTACGCCATATTTTTAGCTGAAATATCAGCTGTAGCATGTAGACGGTAAGATGTAAACATGGCGTCGATCTCGCGAGACTTCGGCATGTGCGGCCATTAGGATATATACGAAGTTAGCAAGCTTCTGAGCTTCATGCTTACTTTCCACATGTGAGTGATATCAAACAAACTTTCTTCAAGAAGGTGAGTAAGTATATTTCCCATATTTTCAGTTTGTCAGCTGTCAGCGAACACAGCACCAGACCTGTTTGAATGCCTGGACACGTATCGGATACGGCCACAGATTCAGAGATCTGAAACCAGGCCACAGATAAGCCAAAGTTTGCTCATGTCAATTGAGACATTCAGCTGTAAGATAATTTTTATTTAAGAGGTGTTAAATAATTATGATCCTGTTAGTTCTGCTGTCAGACCTCCACATACAGTATTTCTCATCTCAAGTACGCGGCCCCGACTCACTGCTGTACAGCAGCTGTAATTTCAGCCTGGACCTTAAAACTGCTAATTTATAGCTGAAAGCCTCAATTACAAGCTGGAGGTCTGGAGTTTGAAAGATGAGGGCGTTTACCAGGGGTGGAAGTAACTAATTACAGGTACTCAAATTACTGTCATTAAGTCATTTCTGGGGGTGTATTTGTAATTTTATGAGTATTTTTTCAAGTCTGTAAATTTATTTGTACGTATAGCCTACATTACACTCATTATCTAATCTACTTAGTTACTTATAAAATCATAATTGAGCACAATGAGAGAGCTTGATAGACCTGTATATATATCCTCCAAAGGGTCTCTGCCCCTCCTTATGTCTGTTTAGATCACTTTCGCACCTTCCAGTTTATTACTTTCCCACCGTCTAAAACAATCTCAACACCGGTTCCCATGCCTTAATCATCCTTTTTTTGTTTAATCAACCCAATGCTTTCTGGCCTCGCTATTCCCCTGACAGTTGACTTGTGGTGTGGTATCTGAGCAGCCAAGTGTCTTACAATGTATCAAGCATGCTGCAGTTCACTGGCACAAACAAAATACCTTAGATAACAAAGGCTGCTCAATGCTGCATCTTCTTTGGCCCAAAACTAACTACCTCTAGGGAGGGGCAACCCTGCAGTTGCCTCTCTCTAGCACACATACATACCTTTTACTACAATAGGCTATGATATTATATATTATCTACTATGATAGATAAAATTTACCACTACAGTAACTGAGTAATATTTCAGTAATGTAACAGTACTTTTACTTACAGATTTTTAGTACTCTTTCCAGGACTGGTGTTCATCAGTTGGAGAGGGTCTATAACAAAAAGATGTCAGGTTGCATAATGGCAGGGGTCTCCGGTGTTTTTTTCAGGCCATGGACCCCTTAATGGACACAGAGATGGAACAGGCACCACCAGGGACTCGCTTTGACAGGAGAACACTTTTGCAAAATGACAGGAGGGTAAGGGCCAGTTAATAAAAAACAAAAACAAATAATTTTTATAAGACAAAATGAAAAAGAGGCTAAGAAAAGACAAGGCTAAAATCATTGTTTTCAAATTAACGGACTTATTTATTAGCTAAATTAACTTGGTACAAAAATTGGCACTACGCCCATGTGAATAACATAAATTTACTGCATTTCATAGCTGCAAATGCATTTTGGTTGTAAATGCTGAGGTTACATCTGAAAGAGTTATGTAACATAAAGGCCAACCAATACTGGAGTGTTGGGGCCTGACAGGGTCTGATATTAATATATTGGCCAATATTCTGTACTTATAAATGTAAAAAACAAAAAAACAAAAAAACAAATGACAACAGGGAACTGAAACAGCAGCCTTTCATTGGTACCTTTAATCATTATAAATTACTAGGCTATAAATAAAAAAGTATAGAACAACTTGAGTAAAGAAAAAGGACTAAATATACGAAACTTGCTGCCTATAAAACTACAAAAGTTGAGTATCACTTCTCTGCTACATGTTCTACATTGAATATTTTCAGGTCTCCTCTCGTTTGGTCTTATCTGTAGCTGCTGAGTCAGCAGCAGTTGTAGCATGGCTAATGTTAGCTGCGTTAGCCTCGCCTTGTGCACTTTTGCTGGTGGTTTCTGAGGTGGAGGATGTGTCAGAGACTCTTGCTTGAGAAGTTACAAAACGAACCACTGCGGCTGACGAGGGCGTCTGTACACGTGAGATAATAATACAGCTGATTGGTCAATATGTCTTAATAATATGTAGCCGTACTTCCTTGACTGCTCAAAAATAGGTAGAACGTGGAGATCTGGGGGTCCTCCACATAAGGAAAATTTGAGTTTCATAGAAATTGTTTCCTGCATTGATTTTGATTTCTTGCATGTTGATTTTAAGAGAATGAAAATAACAGAATAATAAGTAATGCACACATTTTTGTTTATAATTAAATTGCTGGTGACTTATAAATGACACTTATTTGCTGTAAAATATAATGGAACCACAGCATTTAGCCTTGCTTAGAAAATTTGATTACAATAACACAGAAAATGAACATTTTATAATTGTTTCTCTATTAATTTTAGGCTGCTCTTAGAAGAATGTGTCCCTCTCCTTTGAAACTTTCCTTAAGAAACAAAAGCTGTGAAAATGTGACCCTGGGAGGAAACCAGGCGAGGACAATGAAGTACTGGAGTTAGCTCTCATGATTGCATGAGGATTCACAGGTAGCCTTTTATCAATGTTTTGTTTGTTTGTTTGTTTGTTTTAATAAATAGGCCGATTTATCTTTGCTTCTAATATGGTTGGATTCATGTTTCTGTATATATTTTTGAAAATTATTTTCAAATCTTATCATTTCCAAAAAATCACGAAAAAACAATTTGGCAGCCCCCTGCTGTAACTTTAAGGATTTTTTTTAACTTTGTTTATTTATCTATTTATTTATTTATTTATTTATTCATTCATTCATTCATTTTCTTAGCATTCTAATTTGTATTGATTTTGAATGAGTTGGTACATGATATGTTTACATATGAAATGAGACAATCCATTGGTAACATCACTAATATTTTTTTTTAATGGCTACAATAAAGGAGAGGGCACAACACTTGTCACATTCCAAAAAAATAAAACTAAATAAAATAAAATATTTTTTAAATAGATAGATAGTTAAATAGATAGATAAATAAATAAATAAATAAATGAATGAATGAATGAATGAATGAATGAATGAATAATAATAAAAAATAAATAAATAAATAAATATTATTATTATTATTATTATTATTATTATTATCATCATTATTACTATTATTATTATTGTTATTATTATTATTGTTGTTGTTGTTGTTGTTATTGATAATAATAATACTAATAATAATAATAATAATAATAATAATACAAAAAAATAATAATATACATAAATAAATAGGCAGAGCAAGACAAAACAACAATCATATTTCAGGGTTTTCTGACAGTGTACAGTAACACAGTTCCAGACCCCCCACACTGGTCCCTTGCATTGTTTCTGTCAGTCATCCTGGTCTGCAGAGATTTGTATGAGGCAGTTATTTAATTTACCCGTTCTTTCATTTCTGGGAGTTTTATTTGATACCCGAGTATTGATCTAGCAGCAGTAATGACCCCTACAACAACTGACAATTTTTCTCTTGACATGTTATGTACTTGCGATGATGATTTACTTGAAATCGCCCTTTACAGTGAGACAGGCTGATTCTTCTCTGCTCGTCCTGTGTGAGTTAGGACTTTCTGCATGTTTGGACTGTATTTCATGTGATTGTCTGCTGTCTGGACTTCAGGAAGAGCAGCAGCTGCTGGGGTGGCAGCTAATAGGGATAATGCAGAAAGAATAACAGAGAGCACTGATCCCATTGGCTGAGGGGAAAGTGGAATACCCCCTGTAATGATAAGTAAGGACGGAATTGTAAACAACTCTGCAGGAGACCAGCGCTGCCCTGTCACAGTCCTGGTCAGAGACAAAGCCCCGAGCTGAGCGCCCGGCTCTGATTAGCCTGCTGGATTAACAGGAATGTGTAGATGACTGATGGGTGGGGAGCAGGGAAACCCCACTGATACTTCCTACAATGTACACACACGCACAATGCCTCACACACACACACACACACACACACACACACACACACACAACAGACAACAATATGTCAGTGTTCTGTGCTCTTTATGTTCAGCTGCTGGGTACACAGTGTGCTAAAAGAGTGGAGGAGCAGGGAGGGGGAGGGGAGGGGCAGCTATAGGCAGAGAAATGAAGCTCAGAGGAGGGAGGCGGGGGGGCGGGGGATTTTAAGAGACGCCGCCGAAACCAGGGAAGATAGAAACAGCTGTGGCATGAACACCGAGCAGCCAATAGGAGAGCAGGAAGCCTCAATTCCCAGACAAGACAATCAAGGAGCAGACCTGAGAAATCAAGAATCCTGTGTATTATTTATGTGCGCTGATGAGGGTGGGCTCATATTTATTATTTAGCTGTTGTGCAATTAACATCATTATTTTGTCAGAGAAATATTCATATGCCAAATGTATTATATGCATAATAACAAAAAAAAAATATTGTTATGAATATATATTTGTATACATATGCTCGTGGAACAACAGGTCCTTTGTTGTGCGTGACAGCAGAATCACTTCTGACACGGCTGCTTTTGTTCCTGGTACAAAACACAACTGTTGTGTCTGTCACTCCTGTAGACTGTAGACTGTACTCTGATGAAGGCCAGCAGATGTGGCTGAAAGCACTGGAGGGATTACTGTGAGTGGACCCTGAGAAAAAATACAAACTTCTTAATTTTAGGAAAACTGTCATAGTATAAAGAAAACATCACCGTATGCATAAAAGTCTGAGATCCGATCTTCTGTCTCAGTGTCAAACGCCACTGATAATGACCTGAAATATCAGTCCCTCCAGGAAGTCGCGATGTTCTGATCGCAGCAATTAACACTAGTTCAGCCAGTGCCTGTGAATTCTGCATGATCTCGCAGTTTTGTCAAATCAACGCAACTTTTCTGCAAATTTGACCAATCATTGTAGTTTCTCACAAGTTCCAGCAATCATAGCAGTCCCCCCCGCCAAAATCATACATGCATGTCTCAGTGAACCAGCTCAGTGTTTTATTATTTATTATTTCGCTGTATTTTTATTTTTTATTTTGTCACATGTACTGAGGTACTGAAGTTTATCACTGATACTGACATTTATCAATGGTCTGTGCGTTATATTTTTTAAATTTTGTGCTGGTTTTGAGCTCGAGTTCCAAAAGCTTCTTGAGCTTCTTTGTGGAATGCTCCCCAAGTGAACTTCTTCATTCACATTTAAAATTTATTTTGTAGAATTTTTTGTAATCTTGAACCTTTTTCATAAGGTCGGATGGAACACTAAGAACAAGGTGCCAAGTTGTTGATTTTTAATGAATTATCCCCCCCCCCCAAAAAAAAGATTAAATGCAATTTATTTGCAAAAAACATTGCATCCCCATCAGAAAAGGCTGTCTGACAACAATGTAAAATGGTAAAAATATTCTAAATATAGCGTACACTTCAACTGATATAGATTGTTTGAGGTGTCTAAAATACATTTTGCTTCTCATTCTATCCATCAATGCATCGCTTAGCTTCCGACAGCTGCTTCTCCAAACTGGGAGCACGCCGACTGACTTTGGATAAGTGCCTCATACAACCCCATTTCAAAGAAAACCTCAATTATCCCTTTAAGGCATCTAAAGGTCTTTCAATTAAAGCAATCACTCCTTGTTGGATCATTATTCATGCCCACACCTAAGAGACAGTTAGACACGCGGTCTCTCAGTAGCTACAGTAGTCTTATTGTAGTAGTCGGAGTAAATTCCTTGCAATCAATTTTGAGACACGTAAGAGCACATGTGCTGCAGCCTGAGGACATGGTGGTGGTGTGTTTTCAGGCCTGCTGCCAGAGAACAACATGTTCTGAACATATAGAGCAGGAGGGAGGGGCAGCATGTACACATACACACACATACGCAGACGGAGAGGAGGAGAGAGGGAGCATTGAAGGGATCATATGTGCTCCTCTGGTGTCAGTATACAGGCAGCCAACACTCCCCGTCCCCCTGACATGTGTTAATGTGCTGTATAACCTGACGTCAGCGACCCCAGACAGGTCTGCACACTTATTGACTGGCTTACATAAGCACGGTGTCAATTGGCTCATCTGGTGCTGTAATACAGGCAAAACAAATATTCAGTTGCAGCATTTTACCTTTCCTAATAGAGAATATGCCAAGATGAAATTTGCATTTTTTGGAAGTGTGAACATGGCATGCTAAATTTTTTAGTCATTGTTGGAAATTAAATCTGTGACAATGCCATGATATAGTTTGTCTGTGCAAGCAGCTCATTATGACCCATATTAAAGTTTACTGTGTGATGGAGCCATTATTATGACAGGAGCAACAGATGAAGTCGGGCTACCAAGAGAAGAAGTCGGGGTGGATGGATGGGTCAATCACACAGAGACTTTAATGTCCCATCTAATAACAAAAGTCAACTTTGACTTATTTTAAGTTATGTACGTAAGTTAACTTAAATAGTTTACTTAACATACGTCGCGTGTGACATACCTTCAGTACTGTATGCAGCCATGATCTTTTTCTAAACCTAACCAAATGGTTTTGGTACCTAAACCTGAACAAACTGCAACCATGTTACAACTTCATCCATGTGATGATGAAGGTCCATTACAAAAAGGTCCAGTACCGACTAAGGTCCAGTGCAAGCAAGGTCGGTACAACAAAGGTCTGGTATGACAATGGTCTAGTATGATGAAGGTCCAGTATGACAAAAGTCCAGACAACAACTATCAAGGTCCAGTACAATAAAGGTCTAGTACAAAAACAATCCAGTCCAGCGAACATCTACAACGAAGAGAGTCTAGTGCAACGAAAGTCTGGCACAACGAAGGTCAGGTACAACGAAAGGTCCGGTACAATGAAAGTCTGGTTAAACCCAGGTCTGGTATGACAAAAGTCCAGTGCAATGAAAGTCCAGTACAACATAAGTCCAGTACAATGAAGGTCCTGCACAACAAAAGTCCGGTATGAAGAAATTCCACTACGACAAAGATTCAATACAATGAACATCCAGTACAGTGAAGGTCCAGTAGGATTGAAGTGGAGTAAAACCAAGGTCCGGTATGAAGAGTCCAGTACAGTGAAGGTCTGGTAAAACAAAGGTGTGGTCCAATGAATGTCGGTACATATGTGTCCGGTCTGGTACGATGAAAGTCTACTACAACATAGATCTGGTATGATCAAGATCCTGTACCGGTGAAGGTCCGGTACGCCTGTCGTTGGTACTTTTGAGCTGTCGTTTTGGGACTCATTCGCAAATTACTTTTTTTTTCAGG
>JAJHUR010107889.1:0-20975 GCA_027495735.1 Lutjanus campechanus | reverse complement strand
AGAAATCCAGAAGTTGTCAGTCCTATTGTGGTGGCTGCTGAGCCACAGCAGGCCTGTGTGTGACAGCCAACGCTCAGCAGGAAGAATGTCAACCCCCACCTTCAGATAAGTTTTGACAGCTGTAAATTGAGCAAGGGGATAGAGAGGAGGAGGGAGGTGAGCAGCTGCTATTTTTATCTTTTCATTCAGCTCAGGCCCAAACCAGCCCCTCTGATCTCTCCAAGAAGGCGACCACCCCGTCTGGACCGCTCCTTTCTGGCTGGTCAGAGAAACTTCTGGAGGTCTGACCAGAGCGTTTTAAGACCAGGAGACACCGTTGGGGTGGAGGAAGATAATCTGAAGAAGAAAAGTGAAGAAGAAATCACAGAAACCAAAAGGTCAACATGGCTCTGCAGTGCTACAACAAAGGCTGCGGGATTAAGTTTGACTCTGACAAGAACAAGGACGGTAAGTTTCTTTCTCTAAATGCACTTTTAACTTAAATAATCTGCCCAAACTGGGTGAAATAAGCATGTAAGCGTGTTTTTAAAGGATTAATAGGTACAGTTAGTGTGCAAATTAGCTTTGATTTTCTTAAATGAGGATACATTTCCAAATTTTTGTGATTTTTCAGCTCAAAATATCACAATCAAAACCTGTAACCGTTCAAAAATACATCACTTGCAAACTGAAATTAGAAGTATTTTTTTTAGATCCTGAAAAACTTTACAATCATGCAGCTTTTCCAACTTCCACTGACAGTATTTCACTCTAAAATTGGGTTTATGTCTACTTTTATTTTTAAAGTTCACTCTTTTGACCAGATTTATTGGTGTTTTTTGGTCTTAATATCCAAATTAATGTAAAGTTTTGATCCAAATTTGACAAATTCATTACAAAAAATCAATTTGAGCATTTAAACTAACTAATAGGTGGTTATTATGTTGTGTGTGAACTAGCCTAGCGGGTATCGTCGGCCACATGTCTGTGGAAGCGTGACACAGCTTTCTCTTCAGCGACCAGCTTCCTTTTATGGGACACTTCTCAACTCCTGTGACCCTCCATGAGCAGCTGGTGCACTCTGCTGACTCTGTGTGTGTGAGTGTGTGTGTGTGTGTGTGACCAAATAAAGACTGACAGTGTCTTTTTCTTCTTCCTCCAACAGATTCCTGCCTCTTCCATCCAGGTGTTCCCATCTTTCATGATGCTCTGAAGGTAAAACTGATAAATAAATACACAAAAAACACAAGACTTGTATTTATCTGGGTAAAATAAAGTACGTGTTTTTGTTCGTGTCCTTCTCCAGGGTTGGTCCTGCTGTAGGAAAAGGACAACAGACTTCTCGGAGTTTCTCTCCATCAAGGTAACAACTGATCAGGGTCAAACCATCCGTTGTGATTGGTTGGTCATCTTAGTGAAATATATTTAAGAAAAATAGTCCCAAGTAAAGTCCAAACTCCTAAACTTTGAGTTTCAAGTCCTAAACAAGTCATGATGTAACAGTGACTTTCCAGCCTCACTGATTTACAAATTTACTTAGCTGTTCAGCTAACGTTAGCTAAGCATTACCTCACAAAATATGTTAATATTAGCCTCGACTTTCCATTCTTGATCCAACTTAAAATGTCAGATGTAGTTGATGTGCAGTTGTCGTGTTTCTGTCTGTAATTTTCGACACGTTCTGCACACTGCAATTTGTTTCTTGTTAACCACCTCGTAGTTTTTGTACGGCCATTACAGATGAACAGTTCTTTAATCTGAACATCTTCAATAAACTAACTTAACTTGAGGATAAACTTTAAATTGTAACGCTCACTTTTACACCTGCACTAGTAGCTAACTTACTAACTAGCTAACGGTAGTTAACAGTAGTGTTAGCTAACAGTAGATAACCGTAATGTTTGCTAACAGGAGAAACAGTGAGTTAACGGTGTCACTGGATTATAAAGTTACTTACTTGTTAATTGACGTTAGCTAAGCATTAGCTTGTTAGCTATGTTAATATTATCCTCAACTTGTCGTTCTTTGTGCATCTTTAAATGTCAGATTGAAGTTGGAAGTTGTGTTTCTGTCTGTAACACGTTTTACACGCTGCAGTTTGTTTTTTGTTGACCACCTTGTAGTTTTTGTACAAGAATGAAATCATGTTTGGTATAATTTCATCCAACTGGAGCTCAGTAACGTAACAGTTGTTCTTTGTGTTTCTCTCCTGCTGCTTCATTGGATGTCGATTGATTGATTAGGTTAAACTAAGTAGATCTGAATTGAGTGTCAGCTTGTTGTGAATGAATAGTGTTAGTTGATACAGAAAATGAAGGGTAATGAATTGATTGTGGCACACTTTTAAAATAATATTATTTTTAATCTTTTGGCTTGGAGGAAGGTATCAAACATTTTCAAGTCAAAAAGCTCAAGTGAGGTCACAAGTCTTTGGTGTTAAAGTCCAAGTTGAGTTACGAGTCTTTTGTGATTTTGTCGAGTCTAAAGTAATAAAGTTTGTGGCTCAAGTCCACAACTCTGAAGTTCAGTTGTGAAGGACATGTACTGTACCACTACATCTCAGAGGCAAATATTATACTTTTTACTCTACTACATTTATTTGATCATTTTAATTACTAGTTAGATTGTGGATTGAGATTAATAATGCAAACTATAATCAACAAAACAAAAAAATAGGTTAAAATAAAATTTAATGGATTATAATAAAATCATTTTAAATCAATATTTTGTGTCAAATTATTGATTTACTTTAGCAAGTAGCCATGTTATAAGTTAATATAAGTAGCCAATAGGGTTGGATTGCTGGACATTTCCAAAAACATGAAAGTGAAAAATAGTGGATACAAGACAAGCAGATTAAATATTTTTTGTTGAGTCTTGTGTTGACACGATGTCGGTGAAAATTAAGTTCCAATGAGAAGAAGAACTGATATCTGGAGTTTCAGATTGTGTGCGAATCTTCCTCCATGAACCTGACTGAGGTGACCGCTCCGCTTTGAACACAGGGCTGCACCCACGGGCGCCACAGCAGCGAGAAGCCCCAGGAGCCCTTGCGGCCGGAGGTGTCATCAGATAAGGGCGACATTAAACACACCAACGGCCACGAGATAATCTACCAGGGACCCAAATCTGCCGAGATGCTGCAGAAAGAGAGACCCAGGTGTGTGCTTGTAATTCACAGGCGACATTCCTCTTCTTCTCATTTGCATGAGATAACTGGAATTTGTCTTTTTGCATCCACCTCCCTGTTCCTCACGTCTGCAGCCGCCTCTGTGTGTGCACTCATTCTCAGAGGTCAGGACGAGGTCGCCTGCAGCAATCCTGGAATAAATAATTTAGAGGATAACACCATGTATCAGTCTGCTCGCCTCTGCTGTGTGTCTGAGTGTTTCTGAGTGTGTGTGTGTTTATTTCTGTGTTAACATGAACGTGTGTGTGTGTGTGTGTGCAGTTCAGATGAGCCGAAGACCAAACTGCCCCACAAAGTGTCTGCGTCTCTGGCTCAGGTGCTTGAGAAACTGGACCTCAGCAAGAAGGCTGAGAAAGAGAAGAAAGGTCAGTTTGTGTGTTTGAGGCCTTCAGATATGAAAAAATACAGTTTTCAAAGTTCAGTAATGTGGCATCTTTTTCTCAAAGTTTATTTCGTTGTATTTTATTAGTTAACGCTCTACAGAAGCCCTGAGAGGCAACAAAGAGAAATATTACACGTAAAATTAATATATATATATATGTTCTGTTTTTGTTATATTTTTGTGAAACAGTGTCTTTTTTTTCTTTTCTTTTTTTTTATGACTCGGACTCTGATCCGAGCTGTTTTCTCTCTTGTGTTTATGACATAAGAACAGGTGAAAGAAGTTCCTTAATTTATTTCCCATTTGTAAAATAAAACCAAACATAGTTTAAAATGTATTTTCTTTTGGTCAAGATAGTTTTTCAGTTTTTGTTCTTTTGATTATCATTTAGTTGTAAATTAGACTAGAACTAGGCCAGTGGTGCACTTCAGCCTCTTGTGGCTATAATAAGCATTGCTACAAAAAAAACAACAACAAAAAAAAAAAACGTAAAATGACTAAAAGAAAGAGGAATTTTTTTGTTTTTTAACCAAAATGTTTTTTCCCTCATAAATTTGTGACTTTATAATCTCAGAGTTGTTTTTTCTTGTAAGTCTGAGATAAATTTACCACGTTAATCATGAAAGAAAACACAAGTTTTTCTTCTCATAAATTTGAGATTTTTTTCTGTGAAGTTCACCACTTTAATTCCAAAAAAAGTTTTTTCTTAAAAATGTACAACTTAATTGATCTTGTAAGTTTCTTCTCAGAATTTACTCCCTTGGTTCCATATGTTTTATTCTATTTTATTATTATTTTACCTACAATGGCCGTAAAATGCTGCTATACCCAAAACTTTTGTGTTTTCGCTCACCTGTTCTTAAGTCATTCACACAGGAGAGAAAACACTTTGGATCAGACTAAGAAAATTGATCCCCATCCCCATAATTGTGTCCAAAAAAGTGAGAAAATATATTTGTTCCAGGAATTTTCACAAACTGCTTGAAACCAGACAAAACTAGAAGAACAGACCTCGGCCACGGCCAACCGACCTATCTCACAATGTCAGTGAAAATGAAAAATATTTTTTAAATCCATCCTGTGATTCGTATCTGCTCCAAAATGTAATGGGTTCTTCCTTGGCCCACGCTTCCTTCTTCCACCAAGATTCATGAAAATCAGGCCAGAAGTTTCTCCATAATCCTGCTGATAAACAAACAAACCAACTCACACACATGCAGCACCGAAAGCATCCTTGGCAGAGATGATAAGTCAGCTCGCAGCACTACAGTCGAGAAAACAAACCTCTACATTAGAAAATATTTTAAATAAGTTGATTTGTATTGAAAACAGTTTGTTCACAAAGTTCTCAGATTTATTAGCTCAGTACAAGAAAAACACACAAATAACAAGTGAAAACAATCTCAAAACAGTGTATTAACCTGCTTCTGTAAAACGATTTTAAAAGACATCATTAATGTGCAATAGGAATAAAAAATAACCTTTGTATTAGAAAACACTTCATTTGTGCTGGACACAGATTGAAATCTTCATACTTCACTCATGCTTTAAGAAAATCAATCTTTCAGGATTCAAACAAATAAGATTTTTGTGCATTTCTGTTTTTATTTGTGTTTTCTTGAGCAAATCTGTGTGGGAGTAAATGTGTGTTTATGTAAGTTTGATGCCTAATTAAAAATAACAGTTCTGATATTTATAACAATGCAAAAGTCGTGTTATCAAGACATTTCTGAGAAGAATTCTGTACAAACACTGCATTTTCTTAAAACAACTGAAAAAATCTGTCAACTTGTTTTAAGAAACTACTTTAAAGTCGTTGATTAGCACCAGAAACATGATGTCATGTTGTTACTACACTGTGAGCTTCTCACTTGTTTTTTCTTTTGTGAAATAAAACCTCCACGTTCAGATAAAACCTGATAACAAAGATATTTTTGCAGTGACACAGATTTCTCACCTCTGTTTGTCTGTTTTGCTTCATCCAGAGAGTCAGACAGTGATGGCCGGGACCCGCTGCAAGAACGCAGGATGTAAAACAGTGAGTGTTTATTAATCTCAGTGTGTGTGTGTGTGTGTGTGTGTGAGAGAGAGAGAGAGAGGAGAGAGAGATCGTAACTACTGTGGCTCCTCTGCCGTGGCCCAAAATAGTCAACTATTTGGCATCAGCGAAAGAAAAATTCATCATGTTACACACACACGCGCGCACACACACACACACACACACACACACACACACACACACACACACACACACACACACACACACAGTGCTTCAGTTTGGGTTCACTTGATTTTTCCTGCACTTCAGTGTTGTAAAGTTTAATAACAGCTCCATCTAGTGGACAAAACAGGCAACGAAACGTATAAACACAAAACTGAACAGGACTGTATAAAACTTATCACATTTCCAATCTGTTCGAGCCCCATGAGCTCATATTTTTCACCTAAAATCATCATGACTTCAGTGTTGGATCATTCATGATCACGTTTACTAAAGTACTGTACTTACATGAAATTCTGAGATGCTGTTATTGTTATTAGTTATATATGTATACATGCAGCAAAAGACAATATTTTTGTAGTATTTAATTTGATAATAACTTTGTAAAGTGTGATGCGTATAGTTTGAACTAAACAATTCATAAAATTGTTGAAATTAGCTGCACCTCATCAACTGCAGCATCAACATGCTTGTTAATACATTAGTAGTAATAATTCAGTAATATATTATATGACAGTATAACACTGACAGGGAGCATTTGTCTACTCAATAGTTACTTTTACTTTTAATACTTTATGCCAATTTCCCAAACTTTTTACAGGCAGGTTTGTGGTACAGGTTAGTAGTAAGTCTCCTCCACTCATACATACACAGCTGATATAAAATCCACCTGAAACTGTGAGATACTGAACACAAGTTAATGGAGAAGGATGCACTTGAAAGGTGATACATAACTGCAAAGTCTGGCTGAATCTGAGAAAGTCTGAGTCAGTTCCTATGTAAAACTCAGAATTTCCAAATTTTGTAACTTTCAGAGAAAAAAAACTTGGATATTGTGTGGGATTAAAGTTTTTTTCTCTTAATTTTGTGAGTATTCTCTAGTAAATTTACCACTTTTATCTGAAAGAATATCCTAGTTTTTTCTTGTACGTCATAAGTTTATCAGATATCTTTTGATATCCTGTTTTTTTCTCGTAAAGATTTACAACTTTACCCCAATCGAACCTGTTCCAAACTTTATTTAAAAACACGTCCCGATATCTTCTTTCGAAATCTTGTGTTTCCCTGTCTGCAAAACAAATGATCCCACATGAGCTCCTGAGCCCCGGATTGAGAAACACAGCATTCAAACCAACACACGTTTGACTGGTGACCTTCTCATGTGACTGATGATCAGAGGCGTGAGGAGAATCAGTAATCTGTTACACATCATTGATCAGCTTTGACCGGCTTTGTGTCTGTGTGTTCAGGTCTATCAGGGGCCCGAGACAGACATGGAGGTCTGCACCCACCACCCCGGAGGTCCCGTCTTCCACGAGGGGTAAAGACAAAAGACACACGCTGCTGCATGTTTCCACTTCCTCACTCTGGATATTACAAAGGCATTCTGCATCATCCACTGTAACAAAATCATAATTACGATCTTTATTTGCATAAGTCTGTTTTCAGACCATAATTAGACTGCTGCTACAAAGGAGAAACAAAACAAAACAAAACTCAAGGCCATGTAAGCAAAGCAACAAACATAAAAGCTACAATATAAAAAAAGAGAGATCAGACACTTAATTAAAGATCAATGAATAAAAACAAATCTGCAGCATTACAAACAGACATTACAAGTGAATTAAACCGCAACTGCTCTCTGAATCACATGAAGTATATGAACATCACGGTCCCATTCGTTTGGTAAAACTGCTGCACGTCGAGTCTGTGTTATTCCACGAATATTACTTGTCAAAGGCCAAATTGACTATAAATGCATCATAAATGTAGAGTAGGCCTCCCATCCAAGGTGCACACTGTGAAAACACGTCAATGAGGTGTAACAAGACGTCTCAATGAGATGTTATTTTCATGTCAACAAGGCGTAAATTGTGTATTGATGCCTGGTTGAGACACAAGTAATGCCTGATTGAGATGCAAATAATGCCCAAGTGAGACACAAATAATAGACACAGTTAATGTCAGGTTGAGATGCAAAAAATGAACAAATAACGTCTAGTTCAGAAGCGAATAATGTTTGGGTGAAAACACAAATAACAGATGCAAATAATGGCTGGTGGAAATGGCCATTTGAGACACAAATAACATCTAATTGAGACGCAAATAACGACCAGTAGAAACGTGATTAACACCTGGTTAAAAACTAGCATCTCATCGAGGTGTCTTTTCAGACCTCACTGACATCTATCATCCTACATTTCCGAGGCATCTATGGTCCATTCAGCCTTCCATCACGCTGTCCATGTCCTGATTGGCGCAGGTGTTACAAATTGTGTTTCCAACCTGTAACAATTTATTTTTTTTGTTTGTTTAGGTATAAGTACTGGAGCTGCTGCTGCATCAAGACGATAGATTTCAACGCTTTCCTCGACCAGAAGGGCTGCACCACAGGGAAACACCGCTGGATCCCAAAGCAGGTAAACACATCACCTGAGAGGAAGACTACAGGTGCAACAAAATGCAGGTTATAATGTTCAGTTTTTGTTTAAGAGTGTTGATTCAACTCAATTCAGTGACGTTTTGAATATCTTTCCACCCCCCAGTTATACAAATTAGAGGAGACTAAATGTTATAAACAAACCTTAATGATACAAGTCTGATGATTATTACAGAATGAATATTACCACAATGTCCCAAAATGTCAGGTCAGAATAACCCTCACTGAAAAATGAAGCATCCTGTTCTGTAATGAGGGTTTTTATGTATGTAAATGATCACTCCTACACATTCAGTGCACATTACGTTGGCAGCGCTGGCGTCGATCATTGTTTTTTGTTTTGATTCTGCATTTAAATCACGTGTTCCTGCTGTTACTGATGCTTCATTTCTTCTATGAGCAATAACTATCAAACAGAAACACGTGAGCCTCATCTCAAATACCCAGATATATTTCTTTGTGACTGACCTTTGTTTGTGTTTGTTCACAGGACAAGAAGAAGGTGGCGTGTCGACATGACTGGCACCAGACAGGAAATAACATTGTTGTGACGATTTACGCCAAGAATGCAAACCCAGAGCTGTCCTGCATAGAGACAAACCGGACAGTGGTGAGTGTCTCACACACACATGCACGGGTGAACGCTGTATAAATAATACATTTTAGGATTTGGTATCACTTTATAATTAATCACCCTTTATAAACTATCTACAGATAACAGTTAATGGTTAATAAATAATTTACTAATGCTTTATAAATCATTTTGAAGTAATTTAGTCTGAGTTTTGGGTTACCAGACTGAACAATCCCATCGGCTGGTTTTATCCTTTCTTGTTTAGTATTTAATAAATAGTATATTGGTGATCTTTTATGACTGCTCATGAATTTATCAGTTTCTAATAAGCCTGCAGGTGTCATGTTAATAAATAGACCAGGGGTCAAACCAGGAGCTGTAAAGTTAACATCACGGTGGGAGAAACTCTGGCCAAAGGGATTTTTCACAACTTGTCAGCTCCAACTTTTCACTTATGATTTGTAACTGATCAATAAAGGATTATGATTTATTTGAAATATTATAAAGCCATTCGTCACACCTACACACCCTTTATAATTATTATATGATGACTCTGATTTATCAATCACATCATCCTAAGGTCTGTTATTTCTGAACGGCAGGCCGTTGCTATGAATAACTGACTGTTGCTATGGACGACGTCCTGATGACAGACTGGAGGAGCAATAAAATCATTTTAAATGAATATTTTGTATCAAATTATTATTTTTTTGTGAGTAGCCGAGTAAAAATCACGATAATGTGTCGTGAGGTGGCCATTGTTGTGAAATAAACCTGCTCGTGGTTCTTCAAGAAAGTGATTGTTCTCATTCTTCTTCCTTTTTCTCTTTTTTTCTCTGCCTCTTTAGCTCGTGTGTCAAATCCAGTTTGAGGATAATAAGATTTTCAAGAGGGAGTTCCACCTCTGGGGCGTGAGTACCTGATCAATACATCTGCCTGTGAGATAATCTGTTAGATTAGCTCACCTGTTGCTAATACAGTCGTGTTCATGTACGTATGATGTTTCAGGCTTTAGGATACTAAGTTATACATCGTTCTTTAAGGTAAATTTAGGATATTATGACTTTAAATTCGAAATAAGATGGTTTATGCAACCAGGCACTGATACTAATTTTCTATCCCAGTGTAAACAGGTATCTGATTTCTCAGGCAGACTTTGTAACAGCTGAATTTCCTCAGTACTTTACATCCTCAACTCTTCACTCTGACTTCTCTTCTACAGGTGATAGATGTTAAAAAGAGCTCAGTCAACATGGTCCCATCCAAAGTGGAGATCACCCTCCCCAAGGCCGACCAGGTGGCGTGGGGCAAACTGGAAGACCCCAACTACAAACCTGAGCCCGAGCCCGAGGACATGTCCGAAACCACAGAGGCGTACGAGCAGCAGTGGGACATCGAGGACGACGACATCAGTGAGGACGAGGACTGGGCCTACGACACGCCGGAGAACAGAAAGCAGGTGGAGGACAAGAAGCTCAGAGACGAGAAGAAGTTGAAGGAGGAGGAGATGCAGAAGCAAAGGAGGAAGGAGGTGGAGGAGGAGATGAAGAAGGCGGTGGAGGAGATGAAGAGGACACAGGAGGAGAAGAAGAAGATGGAGGAGCAGTGGAGGCAGGAAGAGAATGGAGAATTTGAAGACATGCCAGAGCTCGAGTAACTTTTCCAAAAAACAGGGCAAAGATTGGGTCCGATTTGCATTAACTAGTTTGTTGAATTGAAATTGATTTTTGTAATGAAGAAAATCAAATGTTTATTTCTGAAACGATTTGATTTGAACAATTTTTAAGTTATAAATCCAAATTACTTAAGATGTTGATTCTCCTGAAGCAGTTGCTAACAAGTTACTTACATCTCTGGTCAACAGACACACTGAATCCTTCATTTTTTACTTGAGTGTAATGTTTGAAATAAGAGTTTTTCTCTTAAAATGTGAATATACTGGATGAAACTTCAATACAAATAATAAAGACTTCTCTGTCTGTTTCTGTCTAAATTGATCTTTTTTTATGCAATGGTGGGAAAGAACAAGGTACAAAAGCTTTGTTAATGTGCTTAAGACATAACAAGATGTAAGAAGATGGGAATTATATAAAAACCAAAAACGACGTAGAAGACGCAACAAGACAAAAAACACTTTAAAAAGCGCAATAAGAGGAAAACTATGTAAAAGAACAGCAGGTGACAAGAGAAAACATGCCCTAAGATGAAAAGACTCAAGAAGACAACAACATAAAAGACATAACAAGACGAAAGCAACGTTAATGATGTAACAAGACATGACAAGACAAAAACAACATACAATTTGGTAAAAGACATAAGACAACAAACAATATAAAAGATGTAAAAGACGTAAACAACACAAACGTAACAGGACGTAACAAGACGAAAATGACGTGCAAAACTTAACAAGACCAAAAAAAAAAACAATGCAAAAGACATAATACGACAAAAAACCCACAAAAGGGGTCACAAGATGAAAACAAAGTAAAAGACTTAATAAGACCAAACAGACAAGTTCAGTTATCTTTGCATAGAAACAGTAAAAATGTCCCTCAGAGGGCGACTCTTTACTTTTATACTCAGAGTACATCTCATCAAGAAGTTGAATCTGTGCTTCTACTTTTACCAGAGTTGTTTTTTTTTTTTTACACATGTATCTGTATACATACATTGTTTACTTGAGTAAACAATGTGTGTAATTTTGCCACCTCTGTTTTTATTTCTAAAATAAAGTTAAGCTAAAATCAACACAGATAAATGGCTGGATCAGTGCTATGCAGAGTTGTTATCCATCACACGTCTCCTGCCTTCAAGCAGAAAAGATTAAGATTAATGATTCATTTAAAGCCTAATGAGTCATGTGAGTATCCACTGTTGTTAAAGGCTGCAGCTGTAAACAAAACATTTAGCCTCTAGCTTATGAGTCATGCCGAAATTGTATTTCCATGCTTGGTTTTTCATTAATTTAAGCCTATTGTACATTTACTCCAGCCAGAAACAGACTGATAGAGCCTTCAGTATGTGGTGAAGCTGTTAAGAACAAGCCTTGTTAATTCTATCTGACCACCTAAAAGCTGACTTAACCCTCATCTAGACTGAAACGTCACGTCAGTATCATGCTTGTCTGATGACCTTGTTCAAGCCACACTAAAGCTCTGTAATATCGACGCATGTCAAAGCGTCCAGCAGCAAATGAGCAGAAAAAACTTTCTTTAATCTGCAGTTTTCTTTTAATAAGTGTGAATATTCCTGATCTGTGTGTGGATGAAAAGGAAAAAGAGGAGACTGCTGTTGGCTGCGATCAGAGCGAATGTTTAGTGGCAGTAAATGTACAGATTGCCCACAAAAACACTGCAGGAAAAGTTCAAGAATCTCCCATGTTTTGTTTCCCAGCTGCTGGGTATAGTGAAGGGAGAGTCTGTAGGAATAAACCGGAGCAGAGTGAGCTGCTTTGCTGCTTCACCTCTAGGTTAGAAAATGTAAGTAAAATATGTTTTCAGTGCCTTCTTACTGAGCACCAGCCTCATGTTTTCGCACGTACTGTTGCAAAAAAATGGATCTGAAGTCTAAATAAATGCTTCAGTGCGTATTTACACCCGTTAAGATGCAGCTGAGACATGAGAAGCACAGAGTTGGTGCAGGCAGCTGCACAGATTAAAATGAGAGATTGATCATGTGCCTGAGTTTCTCGCGGTCGAGACACTTGATGGATAGTCTTGCAACTTATCTCCACACTTTGTTTCTTCTTTGTTTCTTATTATCATTTTGGAATAAGGGACAAAAACATGTTTGCATCTCTTACAAACAATCATAATCCTCTTGGGTGGCGTTAAGCCCTGGATGCGCTGAGGTTGCCTTTGCGAAATAGTGTCGGGCAGGAACTTGTTTTGGTGGAACATTTGGATCTCGGGGGGGTGGGGGGGGTGGGGCTGGAATTAAAATGGCTAAATCCCTGCAAAAGAAGAGGTAACAGCTGCTAACTTACTTTTGTTTGAACCGTTAACCGACCAAGTTTGGGTAACTTGGTTAAGGTTTGGAGGATGTCGCTGTTTCCGTATCAATGGGGACTTTGAAAAGTGATCAATAATTATTAGTTACTGGTTTATTTTCAGGGCTGAGTTTGGGGCAGTTTTGTTACACGGACGTTTACCGTGACCGTACCTTACAAGTTAAACACATGCTGAAATACGGGCAATCATGATCAACACAGCAGACCAAAGGACACCAGCGTCACACTTCAATAATTCATTTAATCTCCAAAGGTTTGCGCTGACTTTGTCTTTGTTACACACTGCACACGATAACACAATAAAACACCTCGCAACGTACAAGGTCGTGCAACATCTAGTCTGGCTTCCAGCATTGCGCACACAGTCTCAATATATATGTATAGGCTGTTCAGATCAGGGTGTGCGTTCACAAATGTTGTCTATGGAATACTGTTGCACAAACATGGTGGGGTGTTTGTAGTCTGTGGGTTCATTTCAGTTTCTCAACTGTCATTTTTCTTCTCAGCTCCATTTAACTCTGTGGAAGAGTTTCAGTCAAAAATGACATTTTTGCTCTTTGAAAAAAATGACATTCACAAAGAAATTCTGACAAAAAAAAAAAGAGATAAATTATGATGCTTTTGAAAGAAAAAAAACAGTGAAATTCTTAGTTAAAAGACAAACATAGGCAACTAGATTTTTATACCAAAATGGCTTCCACAAATGTGTGTTCCCCAAACTGGACACATCTTTGTGTTCATTTTCAGCACAAAAACAAAAACTTAATTAAAGCACAATGTAGTCTTTCTCAATAAATGTTACAGTTTCAAAATTATACACAAAAAGTTCACCCAAATATTGGTTAAACATAGACTGAATATGACATCTCTTCTTTGTGTAAACGATCCATCAGTAGTTTGTAATAACACTGGAAAATTCAAATAACTTTGGCTTATTTTAAATTTTTTTTTTTTTAAAACTATTTAAAATACTACTTTAACACCAACTGACCCCTCCTAAGTGCCACCCCCTTTTTCATCTGTGCTCCAATGGCAGCTGAGCAAGCTTGGTACCGTCGTCAACTTTCAGATTTCCTGTACTTGGCTAGGCTCGTCTATCTTGAAAAGAAAAGTTAGCTAACATTAGCAAGACGGTCGGTAATTGCTAGCTAATCTACATCAATCATTGGCTAGCTTGTTAACATTAGCTGACTTAGGATGTCCCTGTAAAAAGGGCAACTTTTTACAGGAAAGGACAAAGTTGACAAAGTTACCAAGGTTGCTCAACTGTTATTGGAATACAGAGCAAAAAGGGGCGGGACTAAGGTCAACTGGTGTAACATCGGAAAGACATTTAAATGACATTGCTGTGGCAGTGGAATGACACATGATCACACGTAATAACATTGGCGTTAGGTGGGAGATCTCAAGCTGCTGTGGGAGTAATTGTACAACCACTGATGTAATAAACATTTGTGTATACATCTTTATATATTTATCATTCTTTTACGTTTTGGTTAGATATATTACATTTTATCAACACACTTTTGTCCGTATACATTTATCATAAATAAAAGATTTTTGTCATCAAATCAATTTAAAAAAACACTCGAAATCTTAAACACACACACGCACACATGCACACAAATGTCTTTTTTTCCCCATTAAGTTTGCTTTTTCGTAAAGTGCAAGGCAAGATACAGTAAACTTTGAAATGTACGACATACAACAACTTTCGCATCTGAAGCTTGCGTACTCTCACACACACACACCTTGTATGTCTCGTAACCCACTGAACTCAGTACAAACTTGGCACAACACCACTAAAGCCTCTAAGGTGTAGAGCGTATAGCTGGCACACTATGGATACAGTAGCACAATCCTACCAGAGCTGAACATCTACAACGCCTCACAGTAACGCTGCCCTATCAGGGTTAGTTTGGGTTAGTACCATAAACGTGGAAATAACTGAGAAAATCAAGAACCAACCCTTCATGTGGAAGGGATAAAAGCACAGAAATGATCCTTTACAAGTTTACAGCCTGGTTCAAAGATGTTATGTTCAAGTTAAAGCTTGAAAAACGTAACTTTGTCCCTCTTGATCAGACCTGAGTCAAAGTGTCTTAATGTTCATGTTTTGGCCCCTTTTTTGTAGTTTAAAAAAGTGTTGAATTTGCATCACGACAAGTCATGAAAAGAAATACTTTTCTGCAATTCTTCATAACTGACTCTTTGTAAGTCCTGCCCCTTTTTGCTTTTTTGCTTCAATAAAAGTTGAGCAAGCGTTCTCCTTTCCTGTTTCCTGACATGCTGTGTGCTGGTGAAAAAAGAGAAAAACTCATTTTGAAGATGTTAAAAGATGTTGCTTGTTAACTTGTAAAATAATCATATATAATCTAGTTATGTTTTAGGTTAACTAAGTTTTAAAAACAATAACTAGCTAGCTAACCAATGCTGTAGAGTTGCTAGTTAGTTACCTTGCATTTGGCTAACATTAACTAGCAGATGCAACTAGCTACTTAATGGCTGATGAATATAAGCTAGTTAGCTTTAGGTATCAGGTGTAACTAGCTAGCTAATAAGTGATGTTGATTAGCTAGTTAGCTTTAGTAACTAGGTAACTTGCTATGGTGTTTGTATGCATAAAGTGTAACGTGTTGTTCTGAATTAAACAGAGTGGAACACAGCATAAGTGCAGGGAACAGGGAAGGAGAAAGTTGACCAAGGTTCTGTAAAAAGGGGCAGGAAGGGTTCCACCGATGGGGCTCCGCACTCCACAACATTTGACTCAGGTTTAATCTTTAATACATCCTGGCTATTGAAACTTTAAAACTAATATTCACATATTTGCTGCCTTACAGGTGGATGAGAAGAACGATGTAAAATTCATCTCTGTCCATTCAGTGCAGAGTTAGCCTCAAGATGTGTTTAGCCTAGCTTAGTTAAGATAAAGCGCTGGAAGCAGAGGAAACAGCTAGCATAATTGCATCAAAGCTCCAACAATTTCAAAGTTGTCTTATCTACTATATGTGTATATTCAACACTTTTAGTAAAAGAACAAGCAACTGGATTACACATTAGAGCTTTTTCTTAACTGCATAGCAGTTGTTAGCCAGCAAGTAGCTAGCTTCAAAAACTTTTGTAAAGCCCCTCAAAAGCCCAGTTGACTCTAGGATTTATTTCCAACTAATTTGCTAGCTAATAAGATAAATGTAAATAACACATTTTGGGAGTTGCTGGAAGCCATATTTTACTTTTGACAGAGAAAATCTCACAATTTTGTTGTTGTTGCTAAGCTAAGCTAAGCTAACCATGCCCAGGAGCTTACTCTTTCTATTGCTTTACTGAGTGCACAAAGATGAAAAAGATATTATTCTTCTTGTCTATTTTGCGGTAATACAGCAAAATGCAAATTTCTCAAAATGTCTGACCATTCCTCTCAAGAACATTACTGTAAAACCTGGGTAGAAGTTGCCTCTAACACGTAAACGTCAATATTTTAGCCATTTCCAATCAGCAGCACACATACCCAAGATAATTTCAGTGGTTTTTGTTATAACCTGTTTGGAGTATAAATCAATACTCTTGAAGTTTGTACAGCACAATAAAGTATTTGACAGACATTTAAGTGTGTGTTTTGTTTTTTTTTGCTAAATAAGTGTTTTCTTGCAGCAAAACTGTCAGATGCAAACAGGTTAAAACAAAAGAATATCTGCAAATGCTGCTGGTCAGAGCAAACGAGCTAAAATTAACTATTTTGAGGCAACTTCAGCCCTCACTGTGAGGCGAAGGAAGGCTAAGTTTGCATGCAGGGACACACAGAACAGCATTAATTGGCTTTGATTATATGCACAGTGGCCAAGGAGTTTGTCAAAGGGGGAAGCAGCAAAGCCGTGACAGCTTCACAGAGTACCATTGGGAAAATAAGATATACAAAAAAATATATATTTGTAATAATAATTATAATCATAATAATAGCTTTTAACCACAGACAAGGCAAAATCAAATATCCACTGACTCTTGTTCTTATATTACATATACAATCAGGAGTATGGCAAAGTCGGAGTAATATACTGAGTAGCTGTAATGTTTTGTTAATGCGTCCTTGATGCTTCCTCCTTCTGTAAACACCTTCACCATACGCTGCCAAATATAATTACTGAGTCATTTCATCTGGTGCTGTACCTCAAAATGGCTCCTAAAACCGGATGACTCCCACATAAGTCATATTTTAGACCTTGATAATAGCTGAGTGACGTACCGCACTTTAAATACCCGAGTCAGATCGTTTCAGAAAGGCTGAATTCCAGATGATATGACTCACTTCAAAGAGCATTATTTTTTGCAGCGTGGTGGCTGCATAGCCTCGGATCACACAAGTCAGACAACAGCCTATTAAGAACCACTTTAGAACCACAATAGTAGTAGAACCTTTGTGAAATCTTATATATATAATTTATCATTAAACATTATCATTATTCACAGGTTAATACAAGTCCACACAAGTACATTCCTCAGTACATTTTTTGCAACATTTAAAGATATTCCCCAGTTCAGTAGACGATAAGGTTGAGATGTTTTCAGTTTGTTCATTTTGTTGCCGTTTTAAGTTCTCATGGCAGTAGCAACAAGAAATAAATACTCTTCGAAAGTCTGGAGGAAACTCAAAGTCTAAAGGCTATTCGTAAAGATCAGAAATAAAACAATTAAAGTTAAGAGAGAAAAGAATTAAAAGACTGTAACAACTGTAAAATAAGGTGGCTGCACTCGACATGCAAGGAGAGCGCCACGTAAACACAATTCTTCGTCAAAAAAAAAAAAAAAAGTTTTGCAAGAACGCTTTGGTTCCACGCCTCCCTTGTCCTCTGTTTGATTCGCTGCTGCTGGCCTCGCCAACTTCCTAACTCAAGCAGGTAAACAGAACCAAAAGCACAACGCCAATGGTGAAGCAATGCGATGCAAAGCCAGGCCCCTTACGTTAAAACGATAAATTAAAAAATAGAAGAAACAAAAATCCTCCCTGCGAAAATGGCGAATAAAGACGGTAAACAGGGAGGAAATAGCATAAAAGTTGGGAAGATGGTTTTCCTTTTCTTCCTCACACCTCCCTCAGGCCACTGCTGGGTATCGCGATTAGAGGGGAGGAAAACAGGAGGGGTGCTCCTCACCCCTGGTTGTAACGGGGGGCAGAAATAAAGCACCTCACGCAGGACTTCAATTGCCCGAGGAATCTGCCTCACCAGGCCCACCTTTGATATCCCAAGTTCCTGCAGGAGAAAGAGAAAAATAAACTTAAATATCTGTCTTTGGATGCAAAAAAAGTTGACAGATATGCTGCATAAGAGCTGTAAAATCTCTCTGGACGGCAAAAAAATACCTGCACCTGAACCAAGATGGCTACTTGCTTCTTCCTCTTTTAAAGTGAGTGCACTTAAATATTTTTTTTTTGAGCCAATCTCCTTCGGGATGACAAGACCTTCAAAGATCCTCGGAGGCTCTGGTAAATTGGAAACTGCTGGCTGCCATTTATTTTGTGAACTTCATGGTTCACTTGCTCACAATGTTTTGTGGTTTGGCACGGTTCCAGATTTAAAGTGTCAAATACAAAGATAAGTTTTTGGGAGCCGACAGAACTCGCAGCAAATGGAAATTAATCAGGCTGTATGTACTGTAATCAAGACATCCTGTTCCTGATCCTGCAGATCGGCTCGAAGTGAACTGTAGTTGCATGATTGCACATCACTATTAGGAGTTTTTGACACTAACAAACCAGATCAAAACGTCTCATCTCTCAGCCAATATTAATCATGAACAGCTGGATCAACTGTGATCCTGATCCTGCAAATCGGATCAGCACAGCCCTTAACTGGACAATAATTACTCTTTCTAGACAAAGAGAACTGGTACGGTTGTCATAATGTGGCTCTGAGGCATGATTACAGAATGCAATGAGGTATTTTTGACAGCTGACACACCCACAGCCAAGTGAAAAAGAATCAGCAGAGGGTTTGGTTCTCGACAACTGTTAGGATCCGTAGATAAATGCCTGGATCTGGACTGATCCTGATCCTGCAAATCAGCTCAGAACATCCTAAGCTGAAGTGTAGTTTCTCGTTCTCCACAGTGAGAACTGGTATGTTCTGTAAACTGTGGCTCTGAGCCATGGTTACACATCACATTGGGCGGTTTTTGACAATCGGTATACCTTTGGCAAACAGAATTGGCAGTGAATTGCACTAAGTGATAACAATCTATAAACAAATGCAGGGCTCAACAACAAAGATTGTCCGTTTGCCCGGGGCAAGTACAATGTCACACTGGGCAAATAAATCTAGCAACTATTAATAAATAAAGCACCAATGATAAGGGCAACTAAAACTTTACTTCTGGCAAATAGATTTCTGACCTACTTGCAAGTGAAAAAACATTAACATTGACCCCTGAAACATCTGGATCAGGCTCAGGCTGCAACTATTTTCATCGTTGGTTATTTCTTGGTTTATTGTTTAATAGTTATTTGGTCCATGAAATGTCAGAAAATGTTGAAAAATGTTGATTTTTGTTTCCCAGAGCCTAAAGTGACATCCTCAAATGTTTTGTTTTGCCCACAGCCGAGAGATATTCAGTTTAGTGTCAGAGAGGAGTAAAGAAACGATCGATTAATTGTTGCAGCCCTAATCCTGGTTTTTCAGATCTCTAAACCAAACTGTCGTTTCTTCTTCTTGACAAAGGGAACCAGTATGGTTTACATACTGTGGCTCTGAGGCATGATTAGGCATCACACTGGGTAGTTTTTGACACCTGACATGACTTTGGCAAACAGAATAATCTAAAAAGGATTTCCAATCTATCAACAAATGTCTGGATCTGTTCAAATCCTGATCTTTCAGATTAGTTGGGGACATGCCTAACCAAACTGTAGCTTCTTCATCTAGACAAAGGGAACATGATGGTTTACTGTGGCTCTGTCACACATGATTGTACAGAACAAACAGAAAGAGAACTGGAACCGATCAGGCTCCGGTACAGCTGATACCGATCTCTCAACAGATTCTTGAAACGGTTCCCACTCAGATCCTGCAGATCAGCTCCGACATCCCTAAACTGAGCCACAGTCTCTCCTTCTAGACAAAGAGAACTAATATAGTTCTCATTCTGTTGTTATAAAGCATGATTACACATCACACTGGAGAGGTTTTGACAGCTGGCGTATCGAGGGCAGACAATCGATTAACAGATGTTTGGATCCCAATCCTGCAGATCAGTTATGGGCATCTCTAAACTAAATAGTTTCTTCTTCATGATCACTGATTGTATGAAAAGATGGACGACAGAGCTGCTCCATCTATCTATCTCCCCAACAGTGAAGACAAATCATCTTGATCCCACCCCGGTGGCCGGCTGCAGGCCACCCCCTCCATGACAGCAGGACAAAATATTAAAACATGCACGTCAGAATGTTCAAACTTTATCCTGGGCCAATAAGTGACTAGAAATATCTCTGACTCATCAAAGCTAAAATTAAACACACATCTTTTCTTGTCCATTCGCAAGCTAGCTAACCAGTGACAAGAGAAGTGAGACGGCCGTTGTCAAAGATACAGGCAGCGTTTTTTTTGTTTTGTTTGTTTTTTTAAGCAGATACAGGCATGACAAGTCGAGTACCGACTGAAGAATCAAGTTTAGGATTTCCTAAGTTAAGATGAGGTCTAAGATAAGACAGGAGACAGCTATGACTTTAGGAACTGCTTCCATAATAGGAAGATGGGATTCTTCAGGTTTTTGAAACTTATGTTACAATGGGACAAACAGATAATAAATCTTTCTGTAATTAGGCCCCTGATCTCCTGATTACCTGAGAGAGAGCTGTTGGACTTCTGCTTGTGCAGCTTCTCTCTCTCCTTCTTCACCTTGGGTATGATCTTCAGCTTCATACTGCTGCTGCTCTTGCTGCTGCCTCTCACAGAGTCCTAAAAAAAGAAGCTTAGACCATCAGACACATGGAGACGCACCAAAAGATATTCTAGATTTTGAGTCCGGTTGTCAGAAAAGGGCAGATGGGCTGCTACTAGTTAGAACTGAGCAATGACACTGTGGCAGTTGGCTGGCTGTTAGTCAGACCGTGATAACACAAAGGATTTTCTCTCACACACATACAAACACAGACTGCATTTCCCCTCCTCACCTCCTCTGAACACTGC
>JAJHUR010107887.1:0-21558 GCA_027495735.1 Lutjanus campechanus | reverse complement strand
CTCTTCTCTTCTCTTCTCTTCTCTTCTCTTCTCTTCTCTTCTCTTCTCTTCTCTTCTCTTCTCTTCTCTTGCACGCTCTGTGGTTGCTTTTACACCTGTGGTTTGGTTCAAAACTTGATGGTCAGCACCAAGCTTGCCGTACACAATGCAGTATGGAGAGTACCATCAGCAACAGTCTTACAGGACCTTAACAACATTACATAAGTGTGTGTAATGTCACGTGACATAACTGACATGAGATTACACAGGTGGGATACATTGTAAAACAGTCGGTTAAGTTTAACCATAAAAAAGACTTGGGTAGGTTTAGGCAACAAAACTACTTTAGTAACGGATCGTGGTTGGGGTTAAAATATGAATGTTGAGTGATGGACCTAATGCAATGGAAGTCATATACTTAAATTAAAACTTTAAATAACTCCATGTTGACTTTTTGTTTCACAAAGGACTCAAACATCGGTCTCCTGAGTGAAAGTCCTGTGTACTTTATTGCTCTTTGTACTTCTCCTGTCATAATCAGTACAGCACTAGAGGTCACCACCTCATGATAAATGAAAATATGAGTCTGAATAAGCTGCATGCACATTCAGCCTAGACAGTCATTGTTCTGGACGATACAGGCTCCTCTGTTCTATGGCACAAGAACTTAAACCCCCTACAGACGGCATATCAAGAACTTTGTACAGTAGGCCTTCCATGTCCAAAGGCTTCAAAAGATCATTGGTGCGTCTTGGGAAGATGGCATCCCCTACTCCACAATTCTTTCCATGACCAGCTCCACCTACATGGAAGCTACAGTGGCTAAAACACAACATGTGCATGCCCGACCACCGCCTCCACCACCAAACCCTCTACAGGCAACTCAGGACTACACCTAGTCTCCCGAGGCTTTGCAACGTAAATCAGATCTATCTTGAACCTCTGGCACTAAATAGATCAGCCTGCCAGGTCACCTGTGCAAGGATGACCAAATGTACAACCAACAGAGGAGGACCGAAAGACATGCTCAACAACACCGGCTGGCATTAAACTCCACCTGTGGAGTGTGTGGCCCACGCATTGGTCTCATGCATCATAGGGGCGGGAATCTCTTGGTACCTCATGATTCGATTCAGTTCCGATTCTGATTCAGAGGGCTATGATGTGATGATAAAAAAGATTCTCAGTGCATCCAGATGTGAAGCTTTTAATTGCCAGTTGGTTTGTTTCGCTCAGACATCCACACCAAAACTCAGCATCTGTATAATAATACTAAAATGAGGTGGTGGTGGAGTGCTCAGTGGTGTTAACGTTGTGTCTCCAGCAGTAGAAAGCAGCCTCTGTGCTGCACTGCTAGCTCCGGGGAAACACATCGCTGTCCAGGACGCAGAACATGTGCAGAGTTTTAGAGGTGAACAGACTGAGCAGAGAGTGATGAGTTGGTTGAGGTTGGTGGTGTGTATCCCTCAGCTGCTCTTGTTTGGTACAACTGACCACTGCTCTGTTTTGACGTCTCTGGGTGATGGAAAAAGTACTCACATTTTACTTTGTGTTCATCTTGCAAACGCACTTATGTAAACACTGAATCAAAACATGATTGCACCGCTACCTTTAGAGAAGATGAAGTACATCTCTACCCGTTAACCGCTGATGACTCGTGTGTGTCGACTGTCCGAGTGCTGCATTGCCCTCTCCGCTGAGTTCTGCCCTTTTCGCTCTGTCAACGTCATGTTCATTAGCATTAAGAAAAATCGATTTTTGACATTTTATGAACCAATTCAGAATGTTCCACGTCTGTGTCACAACAAGGAACTTGCTGAAAAAGGCTACAGTCCCATGTCATGCCTTGTTGGCCTACATAGGCCTACACAGAAATCTTGTCACCTGGAGACTGCTGGAACATCTGGATTTCTGATTTATCTGGATTTCCCCCATTTTACCTGGTCAATGGACCACAAGGGACACACACAACACAAGACACAGACATTAGCTGGCTTGCTATGTCACCCACTTATGGAACAGCAAGAGGGCCAGCACGCCGTCCTGTCAACCTCTTATTTCATGAAGCTCTTGCCAGTGACTAAAAGCCAGCTGGATATTTCACTCTTGTCCGACTGGCTTCTGTTCTCTTTTTCTCTTCTAAACTTCCTCCTTCAATCTCGTCTTTGGCCTGTTTGCCTCTGCTGTGATGTCCATAAGCTGTTAACCTTGCCCACTCACCCGGCTCTGGCTCTGGCACGACACCGGTGCTGATCTCTGCCAAACAGTCGGAACATTAAGCCGAAGTCGTCTTTATTGCCTTAACGAGAACCCAACACCACATTAAGGGTGTGCCATTTTTTTTTAAATGGCTAGGATCCAAATACGAGTGTATTTGTAATGACTTATGTGGTCTTAAGTGTCTAAAATGTCTATGACAGTGCTAAGAATGGCTTGGATTTAGTTGACTGATTATTTTTGAGCTTTTATATTTGGTGCTTTTAATAGCACCAATTCACGCACCATGGCACCGTGATCTAGGGCCTGATTTTTCAATTGAATAAAAAAAAATCGGACCTAAGTATGGTGCAAGGAAAAAGCCTCTCCTCTCCTCTCCTCTCCTCTCCTCTCCTCTCCTCTCCTCTCCTCTCCTCTCCTCTCCTCTGAGAGCTGCTTGAGGTGACTTGATTTCCCTCCTGTCAGACTAATCAAGCTCCTTCAGGCTAAGCTGAAGGATATAGCGAATTATCAGCAGATCAATACCAACACTTACATCCCCTCTCCCAACCCGTCCATCTGAGCGGTGGACAGCTTGCAACACCTCTTTCTTTTCTCAAAATGTTTCATGCCTGACACTCGAGCAATCTGGCACATTGTGAAGGCTATTGTGACATTATTTAGACTAAACAACACACTACAGCCACAATTACATGGCCTCCAACCCCCCAATCATTACTCTGGATTGGGGGTTGTATAAGAGGGAGAGCGCCACTCACTGTCTCATTATGCAGCACCCCATCATTACAGATTGGTAATTGTGAGCTATTGTTGCAGAGGCTCTCATGTTGACCTCTACCCTCCCCGTTCGTCAAAGTGAATGAAGTCAATGACATTCCTTCCTGTGGCTTTATGAAGGACAACAGGAGGAGAGCTGAATATGGCTGAAGACAAATAGCTGACAGTGGGTAAAACTTACACACGTTAACAATGATTGTTTGTGTGGGTGTTTGTATTCAGGATTGTCCTTAGCTCTTTCCCCACCAGCATTTTTTTTTTTTAAATCACCAACCAGCGCCAGCATTTCTGACAATATTCACATTTTTCAACACACACTGAATATTCAGTTGTATGAATATATTAGCATGGAAGATATCAAAAGAAATGACAGATCTGATAGTTCCAGACACACAAAAATGTTTTGTTCTAGGTTCACCGATTCTTTTTTCGAAGCACTTGAATGTTGGTTGGTTGCATCAAAAAAAAAATCCACAGACAACAAAACTGAGAAAATGCCGTTTTTGTGAAACAGACATTTTAAAGCAGGATATCGCAACATTTTTTATTCTTGGTTCATTATCTCTTCTTATTATGTGTGTGACATCACTGTCACCATCCCCACCCCCAACCCAAAACACTCTGTCCGAGAGATCCGGGGACTGCAGTGCAAGTAGCCTCATTCTGTGCCTGGGCTCTGTGGCTGGTTCGCGATGCTCTCTGTCCCACAGATCTGCAGCAGAGCGCCCCTGTCATGCTACATAGCATTATCTTCTTCTGCTGCTGAATTCCGGCGGTTCTCTTCTTCGGGTGACAAATTTTTGTCAGATGACCCATCATAGCATACCCTACCACCTGGCAGTGAAGGCAGCAATTGGCGGAATATCTGGTCATTGGTGGGGAAGCGTTGTGTTTTAAATAACAGAATATCTCGTCAATAGCGAAGAAAGAGTTAAAAGCAGCTTGTTCAATTAATACAGACTGAAAGAATGTCGTTTACGTGAAGTGAGTGATTTACATAAATGGAAACCATCTGCTTCGGTTTTCTATTAAACCCTAGATTCTCAAACTGTGGTACATGTACCACTGGTGGTACACAAGCTGCCTCTAGTGGCACTTCAAGGACTGTCAGAAATGTTTTTTTGAAATGAAGTAAATTCATTTGAAAACATAATACTAGTCACGATCATGAAGGGAGTGTGCGCATATGTCTTCCACGATTACTGTTAGTTACAAGTAATGGTAAGATACTGTAAAATGAGGAGACTGAAAATTTATGCTAAGGGTACTTAAGAGGCACCAGTGAAGTGTCCACAGCACCTGCTAGCATCAAATGCAGTGTAAAAAGTTTGAGAAACACTGTTTTAGACAATACCAGTGTTGCCATCTATATTATCGTCGCAGGGTGGCTCGCCTGGTCACAATCTTTCTCGTATTACAACTAGGCAGTACACTAAAATATGTTTCTGACAACATTTTAAATGAGAAGTAGGCAATCTAGTAACAGTAAACTGATTCATATTTAAACAACAGTGACTAGTTTAACCGTTTGATCTGAGTTTCTTAAGTCTCGTTTGTTGCTCTGGATGGACTAACTGAGAATGACTTGTTAATCACACGGTAGCCCCACCCTAAAAATCCAGAGAACCCACGCAGACCTGGGGAGAACATGCAAACTCCACATAGAAAGGCCCTTATTCCAGCCACACACTGACCACAATATATTTCTGAAAATAATATAGTAATATCTAGGAGACAGGGTTGGAAATATTGTGCTATATCCATATTTCCTTGTTGCTCAATCCAACTTTATCTTTTTAGCATTTTTCATATTTCTTCTTATCAAACATACACCATACTTTCTGTTGAAGTATTTTTTCCAATAAGATGCAAGTATAAACTTATATGAAAGTATTTTGCCAACAGTCAGTCCTTCTTGTACAGAATTTATTTATTTGTTTGTGAAGTTGATTAGTCAGAATTGAAAACAATCTGTGAAATATTCTTAACACTCCGTCTGAGTGCAAACATTACGCTCGGGCGTTAATCAGCCGATTCTGCCAGTCAAACTGGAGGCCTACATCTTTGTCACCTCCACCCCCCGACAAAGCTTCCGTATCTCCATCTGAGACGCTGAAGATGGAATAATTTGCCCTAACTAGACCAACCTCTGTAATCACTGATTACCACCTTCTGCAACCCACTGTAATCAGCCACCACCATCTTATCACAAAAGACTGTGTGTGCGTTGGTGTGTGTGTGTGCTCACTGCAGGGGAAGGCTGTGCTATACTGTATATTTGTGTAGATGCGTAGGTGGATGATAATGAGGAGATTTGTTGTTAACCCTAAGAAGATGGGAAGAAGATCTGACACAAATACACTCACGCACACACACGGGCTTAGTGACCCTGCTGGCTCGGTCAATTACTCCTAGCAGATTAAATTTTTCAGATCTCATAAAAATCGCCCCACCTCCACTTTGTAATAATAAAAAATTAAACTTAAACTGACTTCAGGTCAGATTGCAGCTCGGTGTGTGTTGCCTGCGTGTGCTGTGTCTAATGAAGCCTTTGGTGATGTGTGAAAATGACAATATTGAACCTTGTAGGTGTGATCAGAGCTGGAGAGGTCTGTCATCAATCATCACACAAAACCATGTCAACACAGGCACACACACACACACACACACACACACACACACACACACACACATTCCTGCTGTGAACTCACATCCACAAGCACACACAGATTTGAGAAGATAGACACCCAAATCCACACCAACACACACACACACACGCACACACACATACACACACACAGATGCTAACAGTGATACACACTGTAGCTAATCACCAGGCTGTGTTCGGGGAGCCAGCGGAGAGAGACAGTGTATCTCCTCCTGGGTCAGTGATCTGTGTGAATTATAGATCACAGCTTTTCTATCCCAGGTTTTGTAGCCGGGCCCTTGGGACACGCTCTGCAAAGGGAGAGGGGGTCTGGTAGACACATGCAGGAAGGAGAAAAGGGGAAGAAAGGGACAGGATGAACTGTGGAGCAAGTAGAATTTGCAGTTTCCCACAACACACAAATAAAGTCACACTGCATATTTCAATGTCTTCTATGGTTTGGATGCTCTGCTGATGCTGGATTATTCTCAGAATCAAAGTGGGCAATTTGTGGCCGCTGACCCTTCGCTAAGCCCCGCCTCTAAACAGCAGCGGTCCAATCATAGCTTAGCACCTGTAACTAGGGCACTGCAGGAGTGTTTCATGAGTCTGGACAGTGGCGTTGTTTTGTGTAGTCTCTCAAAAATGATTAAACTTTGTCTTCATCTGATTTAACATAAGCTGCAAATGTTAGTATGCTAACTAACACTAGCTTACTAGCTGCAGTAACGTTGCCTCCAGCCATACTTGTTGAGACACTTGTTGAGGATGTTGGCTAATGCAGAATCAAAGTGGGCCAGCGACGATGTATCTCACTCTGGCTTGCTGTCTCAGGCCTAAGCCGGGTTAGTTTAGCTCTCATTCTGGTCCAGCTGGTCTGGCTGGGTGACCGTCTCAAGGTCCACTGCACTAATTGAGTCCCTGTGCTTCTTTTTCCAATGTTAATGAGTGTATTTCTGTCATCTATCATGTAGATATATATTTCACCATCTGATCAATGTCTGCTGGAGTGTAAGCTACCTGTAGCCTCAGTCCTAGCCCTAGTCCTAGTTCCTAAATTCAGTTTGTACTTTTTCTGTATGTTATGGTACACACTTGCCAAAGAGTGTTAAGAATGGGTGGTAAAGAAGGCTGCAGCAGGAAAATTTTATACAGCTGTCCTACTGTATTTCTCATTTTGTCATTCATTTAAGGCCAATATGCGTACAATTCTTTTATGATTTTGGCATCCTAAATTATTTCACTGACAGGTTTGTTGTATTGTACTAAGTAATGGTTCATATATTTTATTCTTACATTTGTTGATTGCTTGTTTGTATTTAACCAGAGGTGGAACCAAATCAGTCCCAAGTCAGTACTGGCAAGTTCCAAGTCCTGAACTTTGAGTTTAAGCTAATGTTAGCTAAGCATTAACCTGTTAAGTATGATATGATGAATATGTTTTTGTTGCCCACATCGTAGTTTTTGTGCGCAAATGAAATTATCTTTGGTATCATTTTTTCCAAATGGCGCTCAGTAGCGTAGCGTTAGTTCTTCATGGTTCCTCCCTTGACTGGCTGCTATCAGACTGGTTCAAAACAACAGTGAGCAAGTCATGATTACAAAATAAACCCTGATAAAAATGGTTTGCAGTAACACACTCACTACACATGCTGTCTCTTATACACATCTTTAAACTGACTTCAGGTCAGATTGCAGCTCGGTGTGTGTTGCCTGCGTGTGCTGTGTCTAATGAAGCCTTTGGTGATGTGTGAAAATGACAATATTGAACCTTGTAGGTGTGATCAGAGCTGGAGAGGTCTGTCATCAATCATCACACAAAACCATGTCAACACAGGCACACACACACACACACACACACACACACACACACACACACACATTCCTGCTGTGAACTCACATCCACAAGCACACACAGATTTGAGAAGATAGACACCCAAATCCACACCAACACACACACACACACGCACACACACATACACACACACAGATGCTAACAGTGATACACACTGTAGCTAATCACCAGGCTGTGTTCGGGGAGCCAGCGGAGAGAGACAGTGTATCTCCTCCTGGGTCAGTGATCTGTGTGAATTATAGATCACAGCTTTTCTATCCCAGGTTTTGTAGCCGGGCCCTTGGGACACACTCTGCAAAGGGAGAGGGGGTCTGGTAGACACATGCAGGAAGGAGAAAAGGGGAAGAAAGGGACAGGATGAACTGTGGAGCAAGTAGAATTTGCAGTTTCCCACAACACACAAATAAAGTCACACTGCATATTTCAATCAGTCTTCTATGGTTTTGATGCTCTGCTGATGCTGGATTATTCTCAGAATCAAAGTGGGCAATTTGTGGCTGCTGACCCTTCGCTAAGCCCCGCCTCTAAACAGCAGCGGTCCAATCATAGCTTAGCACCTGTAACTAGGACACCGCAGTGTGTCATGAGTGTTATGTGAGTCTGGACAGTGGCGTCTTTTGTGTAGTCTCTCAAAAATGATTAAACTTTGTCTTCATCTGATTTAACATAAGCTGCAAATGTTAGTATGCTAACTAACACTAGCTTACTAGCTGCAGTAACGTTGCCTCCAGCCATACTTGTTGAGACACTTGTTGACTAATGCAGAATCAAAGTGGGCCGGTGACGATGCATCTCACTCTGGCTTGCTGTCTCAGGCCTTGCTTAGCAAAGGGTCAATTAAGGGGCCCTAAAAGCTCCAGGCTGAATCGTGACGGATTTGTGTTAATTTATTGAAAATTCAGTTTCTGTATGTTATGGTACACACTTGCCAAAAGAGTGTTAAGAATGGGTGGTAAAGAAGGCTGCAGCAGGAACATTTTGACGTATTTATACAGCTGTCCTACTGTATTTCTCATTTTGTCATTCATTTAAGGCCAATATGCATACAATTCTTTTATGATTTTGGCATCCTAAATTATTTCACTGACAAGTTTGTTGTATTGTACTAAGTAATGGTTCATATACTGTATTTTATTCTTACATTTGTTGATTGCTTGTTTGTATTTAACCAGAGGTGGAACCAAATCAGTCCCAAGTCAGTACTGGCAAGTTCCAAGTCCTGAACTTTGAGTTTTGAGTTTAAGCTAATGTTAGCTAAGCATTAACCTGTTAAGTATGATATGATGAATATGTTTTTGTTGCCCACATCGTAGTTTTTGTGCTCAAATGAAATTATCTTTGGTATCATTTTTTCCAAATGGCGCTCAGTAGCGTAGCGTTAGTTCTTCATGGTTCCTCCCTTGACTGGCTGCTATCAGACTGGTTCAAAACAACAGTGAGCAAGTCATGATTACAAAATAAACCCTGATAAAAATGGTTTGCAGTAACACACTCACTACACATGATCTCGCTTATTAGATGGCGACTCACTTTTTAAAAAAAAGCAATAATCTGACACAAAATATTAAATTAAGAGTGATTTTTATAGATTTAAAAAGGAGTCTGGGATCACAACTGTGTTTATAGCAGTGGTCTGCTATTCAGAAATAACAGCCTTGACCAAGCAGAATTGAGTATTCAGCAAAGCTGTGTAATCACACCAGTTAATTCAGGGAATGGGCAATGAATTGATTCAGGGGAACAGTTTTTAAAAACTAAAATGTAATACTTCTTAGTCTTTTGGCCAGGGGGAAAGTATCAAGTATTTTCCCAACCAAAAGGCTCAAATCTAAGTGAAGTCAGTGGAGTTTAAGTCCAAGTAGAGCTGCAAGTCTTTTAGATTTTGTCAACCTGAGTCATGCAATGCAAGCCCACACCTCTGTATTTAACAGTTGACACGCATCCTTCCATTTTTCTTAAAACAGGTGAAGTTAACATCTAAACCAGTGCAGGGTTCTACAGAACACTGGAGACTATATCATTTATCCAGCTGAAGGTGTGATTCAGTCTGTGCAAAATAAAACAAATATATCTCTACTCAAAGGTCACAACACAGGAGCTGGCCTCTAATCATTTCTTCCTCTGAATCTATAAATCAACTGTAAAGTTACTTTTACAGTTCCACCCCAGGGCGCTTCTCAGCTTTATTAGTTTGTTTTATTGCATCGTTCTAAATAACTCTTAGTGCTCAACTTTCCTAACTCTGTAGAGAACATGCTCAATCTGCCAAATAAAGGCATGCTGTATCTAGAATCAATTAACATTTTCTTATTTAATGACTAAGAGTCCTTAATGGGCTCATAAAAGTCTCGTAATCTCTTCAAGAAAACTGCCAAAATTTCGACGTATCATTTCTGTTCATTCAAGACATGAATCCCACTTTGGTAATTGCGTCTCAGCATGGTAGTCGTTAGTGAGTCATCAGTGCCTCTTGGGTAAAATAATTTTAAAAAATATTACCGTAAGCTCAAATTCTGCAATCATAGTGATTTATTTTGGGTGCTACCGATAAACGTGCATTTTATGCACTTAGTGGATATTAAAAACCAGAACAAGCTAACTGGACTGTTCCACACATGATCAGGTGTGGACGAGCCTCCTCCAGGTCTGTGTGTTTGCATGGTTGAGTATGCATGTTTGTGTGCGGACATGTGTGTAGGCTACTGGAGAAAAAGCCATTGACTGTGATAATAGAAGTCGATACGGCCTGTGTGATTCTGCGTCCCGTGGGAGCGTTTTTCTTTGATTAGAGCGCAGCAGAGAATGGCTGACTGCACAGGAACCTTAATTGTCTTCCTGAATCACTGCACTGTGACTTCTGACAGTAAAGCTGACATGACCGACTGACTCCGCTCTCTGGAGTACATATGTAGTCAATTATGGCCCTTGCGTTTGATCGGGAGGGTTCCATGTGTTATTCTGACAGTTTTTTTTAGCCTTAAACATGTCTGAACAGCATGTGAGAGATGACGTTTTCTTGTAATCGTCAGTTGAAAAATAGGTATCGAGTATAGTATGAAGTACAACCTCAAAGTCAGTTGACTGTGCGCAAGGCCACATCACCCTTAGTTACTGCACAGTGAGAGTAAGTTTACAGTGATAACGTTGCACATTTACCACTTGAAATTTATATACATTTTTGAAACAATAGACCTTCTTGATGGCAGCAATTTTGACATGAAATAGTAGTAGGTATTACCGGTGATACTAACAAAGGTTCCATTCCATTCAGGTCAAACAGAGTCAGGGTGCTGCTATTGTGCATGTGGGCTCACTGGAAAGAAGCTGCTATCATAAGTGGAACAGGACCTTAATAATTATTATTGGTCACACCCTGTTTCATATCAATATGGCTGCTGTTAAAAGGGTCTGTTAGGCCTTGATTTTCAGACAGAAGTGGACAAGGCTTCTCATTTCTTGCCAGTGACTGTTGACTTTTTGGATGAAATAGCGGTTGTCATTAGTGGCCAGTTGCACCTACAGGGCTTACGCCTGGTCTTAAGCTAAGTGGGTCTTAACTTGGCATTCTAAGTCCAGCCTCCGAGTTACGCCGGTTGCACCATCTAGGCTTAAGCCTTCTTCTTGCTAAGACCGGGTGTAAATCTTACTCTTACTTAGGAGCAGGCGTCAAGTCAAAATCTAGGCTGATTAATACAGATACAACCTCTAGTCATAGATACCTTCTATTTTGTGCCTCAGACATTTAAAGAGACGTGTTAGTCAACAGAACTGCGTGGAAAATGAAATGAATCATAGTGAGTCAGACATAACATGAGACATAATAATTAAATACCATTTGCAGAATTTATAAGAAGGCCCAAATAATTAACTCATCACTCAACAACTCTCAAAATTGCACAGTTTTTAAAGGGCGTCTAGGGATAATATGGTTACTAGTTTACTGGTGGAATCTATTTTATCTGAACAAAATTTATGCCTTTTTGCTTTTTCTCTCACAGTCAACTGCTTCTTGTTTGGTATTATGTTGGACTGCTCGGCAGTCTTTGGTTTTTTTTGTGTTGTTTGTACTGTTTTAGTAATTGTCTTACCTCAATGCGACATGAAATTGCCTTTTCTTTATCTTTGATCCTTCATAATGTTGCCACAAATTAGAAGTGATTAGCTACCAATCAGCAAGACAGTGGGATATTATTAGCTATCTATCCTGGCAATGCACACTGCTAGGCAACAGCCATCGTCTTGTGGACATTCACATGAACGTGCATTGCTAAGACTGGGCATAGTTCAGATTAAGCTTAAGTCTGGTTGGTGTAACTGAAGTTAAGTCCATTCTAAAAAATGGTCTTAACTAAGACCCACTTAGCAGTTACGACCAGGCTTAGTAAAGACCAGCTGGTGCAACCTCCTCCAGCAGATTTTATCACCTGTAGCTGATTAAGCTAATGCATCATGAGATGACTAAAAGTCCAGATAACGGATATTTGGGCCAAGACTTCCTCCTCCATGTGCCGGTCATTGATAAAATTCTGATTAGCAATTTGAAACACAAGAACGGAGTTGGAAGCTAATCTCTATAAACAGATACCTGCATATGAATCCAGATAGATTGATAAAACACTAATAAAAAGCTAAATTATTGCCAGATTGATAGCCAGTGGGTTCTGAGATTGGAATTTGTGCTCTACCTCTTTTGTTCTACACATCATGTTTGCATGCTCAAATGCGTTTGGTCAATACTGTTCGGACTACGAACGGACTACAAACGGAAACCAGAAATCCCCTGAGACCAAAATCTTGTCCCTTGCTTTCAGATTCTGCTCTCATACATGTAGATACATGTAGATGTAGATATCTGTTTATGGAGATGAATGACATGGTAACTCTTGGTCTTGGAAGTAACACCAGATAAGCCTGCTAGAGCATGTTAAGCTAGTTCATCAGACATGCGTTGCAAGAGCAGTCTCCCCAAGACCAAGATTTATGAAAAATACATCATCACTTGCCAATTGCCATCACATCTACATTAACAAACTAATAAAGACTATCCATTATGACTGGTCTGAGTAGTTTGACTAATGCATTCTTTATCATTTCATCTCTTGTGTTCTTGAGTTCAGAAAAGCTAAAAAAAAAAGGCACCGCTCTTAAAATGCAATGAACAGGGCTTTATACAGCTCATGCACACATTTCCAGCATGAAATATAAGACTTAACAGGCCTTCTGTGCCTAGTTACAGTTGCTAAGCTATGATTGGGCAGTCACCGTTCAGGGGAGGTGTTTGTGGCGAACATAATTAAAAGGTGGCAGTGATAAGGTTATTACAGTTAAAGCAGGTGCTCCAGTCTTATCTGAACCAGTCGACTCCTCTGACAGTTCACAATGTTAACACCGTCAGAAGTGCAGTTCAGGGACTCTTTGATGATGTCGTCGGGATGTCATCTCTTATTTCCTTCCGCTCTTTGAGAAAGATTCGCTCAGGTTAACAAAATTCAAACTGTCCTCATCCACTAGTAAATTCTGTCTCTGAATAGATTTCCCTTCAGGGCTTCATGGGACAAATTTAAAACAGGTCTGTGACAGTGATTGATTACCTATGGATCAATACGCTTTGATTTGAGTGGTATATGAGCTACAGTGTTCAGCTTGTCCACGGAAATCAGCATTGTTTAGAGTAGTGACTGATGCTGACAACTAAAGATTGATTTCTGGCCTTTTTTGACATATTGTTTAAAAAGGGAAAGTGGGTAACATTTCACTCTGGCTTCAACAGTATACAGTAAAACCACAAAGCAGCACTTTTGATTCCCCACAGGCCAGGTTTTATGCTCAGACTAAAAGGTTTTTAAGGTTTACATCGGGCATGAAACAAACTTTCAGCCCAAAAGTCCAAACAGTGGATCACGGTATAACTCAGAGGGAGTAGAGGGAGAGATGGAGGAGAGCGTGAGGGAAAGACGGGGGGAGGATGGCAATAGAGAGAGTGAGAGGTACTTGTCTATTTTTACTTGTTATTTTGGCTTCCCTGCACACGTTGCCTGTCCACCTTTAGAATCCCGTCAACCGTCAAATGGATGCAAGGAAGGAACTCAGAGAGATTTATGCTGGGAGATCTTCTTCAGAGCAGAGAAGGGAACAGAGTAAGAAACAGGGAGTCTGCGCTGTGATGTGTGAAAGACGTGATAAAGGAAAAGAAACTTTGTTTCCAACAGTTTTCATTGAAAATAAAGTTCTACAGACTGTTTAAGGACATTTTGGTATTAAAACTTTTGAATGAATGATTTATTTTTAGCAGTGGTGTAGTCAAGACCTTGTAAACCGAGACCAACTCATGACAAAGACCAGAGCGTATTGAGAACAAGACAAGGCAAAGACTTGAGGTGTTTAGACCAAGTCAAGAACAACTTCTGTCACATCTCCAGCTCTCTCACCCAAAATAGGGAGCAGTAATTCCAGCATATAGCGTTTATGTTAGAGCTAGCTGACATTAGCTAATATTGATGTAACATAATTATACATACATTAGCTACATAGCTTTATGTGGCCTGTCTTGTCATTATGTATTCCAAGAAAAAACATAACTTAGCTAGCTAGCTTTGCATCACTTCCACACTACAGTAGCTTACCTTTCTTTACTGTATGCTTCCTTTCTATGTGTTGATAAAAGTGTTGACGTGGTACAAGACACAGCCCGCAATGTACTGTATAATTACTCCGGAGCTACAGTGTCATTTTTAAAAATAATGCTGTACCAGCACAGTACCTACCAATACATATACTGTATGTAGGTACTGTGTAATCAAATGGAACAAGGGGTTAATGACTACTGGGTACCTATTGTATTATTACAGGGTTAGTATGACCAGTAACATTTTAGATTACAGTCTGCATGTCCTGTAGTTTCTGTGTAACTATATGTGTCAGTACTTTACAATACAGCCTGCATATCACTGTTCCACAGTCTAAATAGCTGCTCAATAGATCATACTTACCCTATAATAATAGATGGTGTTACACACTACTTGCATACTGTTCTTTTGGCTGCTGTTTTGCAGATGAAGTCTTTGCAGTTTATGTTGCCACATTTTTGGCTGACATTTCCTCCCAGACAGCTTCAGCTGTTTTTTTTTTTGTTTTGTTTTTTTTAAGTTTTCTTGGAGTGTGTGTGAAGGGAGGCAGGTGGGTGTAAGGGAGGTGGGTGTAAGGGATCAGACAGATCACGACAACACAGAGTGTGGACTGGCAGCACGGAGAGGTGGCACTACACCTCTTGGGGATTGCTGTGGTCCCCTTGAGCAAGTCGCCAAACCCTAACTGCTGGGGGGTGCAGCTATATGTGGCAGCGCCATCACTCTCTCACCTCTCTCACTAATTGCGTGTCAGTGTGTCACAACAATAACTGGGTTTAAAAAAAAAATAATTTAAAAGGACTATTACAGTAAAGAGAGAAAAGTAGTAAAAAAAATTCAAAAAAAGAAATGATTCAAGTTATTGTCTGCATTTAAAGCAGGAAGTTCTAATGATGTCAACAAATAAATCAGACAATGCACAGTTAAAATAGTGATATCATGGCAGCTGTGGTCTTGACAGGTCTTGAAATAAAATCCTGGTTCCTCGTTGTCTGAGACTGACATAAGGCTGATTAAAAATGTCGTCGATTCCGAGATGAGACTGCAACTTCCATAAAGATGGTCTCGACAACAAAAATGATCTGGAGTACTAAAACACTATCTTGTAGTTTCAAATAAGCTTTTACAAATGACATGCATGATCATGCTTTCCTCTCTTTCATTTCCCCAGGTTTATGAGAGAGGAACCAACGTGGAGCAGTTTGTGACCCGTTTCCTGCTGAAGGAATCAGCCAATCAGATCCAGTCTCTCCTGAACTCTGTGGAGAGTGCCGTGGATGCTATTGATGAGCAGCACAGCCAATCAGGGTGAGCCAATGAGGATATCACTGTGTCAGGCTGTGTGAAATTGGGAATGTGCGTGAGTGCGCCCATGTTTGTGTGTGTGTCTGTGTGTGTATGTGTGTGTGTGCACATGTGGATCATGGCATTATGTGAAAAACTCAGCTTGTCAGTGGTCATAATTGTAACAGGCAGTGTTTCAAGCACAGATCTTTTCTAGTTAAAACATCTGTCGCTCACACCCACCCACACACACACATGCACACACTCGCACACATACATGCACACAGGTTTTCATCTTGTTTATCCCTTTTTCCTCAGCCTCTATCCGCTCTTATTTCTCCAGTGGAGACCAGTGGAGAAACCAAGAGTGAAACAAAGTTGAATGAATATGAATTATGTAGGGGAAATAAACAAACAAATGTTTGTTGATGCTATCATGCTGACCTTTGTTAAAATTCAACTGTTGAATCCTTTTTATCAGTTGCTTCCCCAGTTATAGTTAATAATTGATCATAATTGTTGGGTGTGGTGGCCTGAGCTTTTTTTGGCTTCTGAAGAGGGGCATGCCGGAAAATGTTTGGGAATGATTGCATTAGACTGTGCATATAGCAATGTATATTTACAGTTAAAAGCACTCATAAACGGCTTACAAGGCTAAGCATCATAAATATCAGTAATGTATTATAAAATGGTTATTGTGTATTAAAAGTAATTTGCAATACATTATAACCATTTTATAATCCATTATGATCACTGTTAAAACACACTATAATGTGAATGTAAGTCACTCTAAGTGGTAATTAGGTGCTTTAAGTAAAGAAATTCCTGTGGTATAGGCAGTAATGATACATTACAAGCTGGTTATGAAGTCACTATAAGTGCTCATTGTTTGCTTTGAGTAAAGTGAAAAAAGTCGGCGAGAGACCAGCAATTATGAAGTATTACCCACGTCTATAATGCATTATACTCCATTATAAACATTCTTCTAAGCCATTATACCGTTCCTATAGCAATGTGTAATTATAGCTATCAGCACACACAAATATTCATAATGCCTTATAACAATAATCATAGTATAAAGCATTTTATAATGACTTGTAAGGTAAAGGATCATAATCACAAAGGTATAGACAGATATAATACATGACAAGCTTAGTATTTAAAAGTAGTCATTGTTTGCTCGAACTAAAGTGAAAACAAGAAAAAATTTAATAAAAAATGTCAGTGAGTGACTGGCAATTATGATGTGTTATGATACTTGGCCTTATAACTCATTATAAATGCTTTGCGATGTGTCATGATTATTATTATAAAGCAGTATGAGTGCATATAACTAAAATTATACATTGCTATAGGAGCAGTATAAAGGATTGTGTATATAATGCATTATAATGCACTATAGACATGCGTCGCGTTACGGCTGCGTCGCGTTACGGCTGAGTTGCATTACAGCTGCGCCGTATCAGCTGGAGCTGATCGCAGCCATTCTACACAATGTTTGTGATTCCACCAGCAGCACCTCGCTGCACCCCAGAAGTGGCTCTCTGCTTCAAATACATGCTGAGTCCATTTTTGACAGGTGCCACGTCAACCAGCACAGAGCAGATCGACCTTGCAGGAAGTTAGACACAGGAAAGGCAGGGAGAGTCTGGTTAATTTTCAAAATAAAAGACCCCGTGCAGACTCACGATCATAAAGACAGACAGAAAAGAAACAATTTACCACGTAGCCTGCTTATCCACGGTAGAAGCACAAAGAGCAAGGAAAGAGGACCTAATCAACAAGATCTGAGCAAGTAAACATGATCAGGAGGGCAAAACGCTCCCCTGTTGAAATGCTTCTGAAACACGGCTCGCAGTCGTGCAGATGACAGATCAGAACCGTGGTGCAGATGTGCCGTACTTGGTGGAATCAACCGGTTACTGATTCTTTGTTCTTTCTCCAGTCTCTATTTCTCTTTCCTTCACCTCTCTACAGTCACACAAAATTCTTATTTTTATCCTCTAATTCTCTTTTTCCTCTCCCCTTCTGTCTTCCTTCTTCTCTGTCTGTTTTTCAGTCATCTACCTGCCAAGGTGAGCCCACGGATGTCAGAGAGGCGCAATGAAAACACTGTCCCTGACTATCCCCCCAACAACAGAGTCAGCGCCAGGGAGGCTGTCAGGAACATCAACACTGCTTCAGGTGACAAACACACACTCATACACACACACACACACACACACACTGCAGCAGCACCTCCTCTGAATTCACGGTCGGAGGCCATCCGTCATGTACTTGTATGATTAGCCTCATATCCACAACCTTTAGCTCACTCTGGGTGAGCAGAAATCAAACTCGGACTGCCACTCAGCAGTTTTTCATCCACTGTACACAAATGCACACACCAAACACACACACACACACACACTCATCCCTACGTGATTTACTCGCCATTATGAAACACCTCAATCAGCCACCTGCACAGGCCTGATGCAGCTTTCCTATGGCCGACAGGGCGGCAAAGATAAACGGGTAGAGGAACAAGGGAGTGGGCTTTAGAGAAGTGAAGGAGGGCAGGAGGAGGGCAGAGAGAGGATGATGAAGTTAGACAAGAAATGGGAAGAAGGCTGAGGAAGGAAAGGGGGAGGGCAGAAGGAGTTGGTTAATATATATTTCAGTGTTGAAGTCAAACCTGTAAGTGTATGAGTCCAGTCAGCACTTAACACTTAAAATATGCTATGTACTGCTGTTTTTACTAAAAATGTACAGTGTGTGTGTGTGTGTGTGTGTGTGGATGTTAGGGCTGCAGGATTTGGTAAAAAAGCCATATTGTGATTGTGTTGACTGTTAACTATTAAAATCGTGCTGTTGTGATATTTATTGAGGTCTGTACCAAACAAACATGTTTTCTTTTGTCTGGAGAACAAGATTTTTAGGCCAGGTCATCTATGCAGCACTACAGTACCTCATTTTAATGCTGTTTTGACATTTTTCCTTTCATCAAAATTTGTGATTTGGTTCTCTGATTTGGATGTTGCCCTTGGCAATATTGTGATTTTATTGCGATTAATTGTGCAGCCCTCTTGGACAGGTAACGTTCATATTGTGGGGACATATATCTGGTTACACATTCATATTGTGGGGACCAACCTTCCTTGGGGGGACAAAATGCAAGACCCCGTAACGTAAAATTTAGGGTAAAGACTAGGATTAGGCTTAGGTTAAGATTCGGTCTAAGGCAGGGGTGGGCATTATTTTTCATGGGGGGCCACATGAGAAATTGATCAGGCTGCTGCAGGCCAGACAAAAATGATATAAGGTCCTAATCATGGACAAATCTCTAATAACGGAACGGTCAGAAGTGTGCATTTCTACTGTTGGTCACCTTTTCTGAATATTCATGTGATGAGTTGTGAGCTAATATTTTGTTGGCAGTGTTGAAATCTTGATGTTTTACAGTGAACCATGCAGGCTGCACACAGGCGGCAACGATAGTAGCAGCAAAAGTAGAAGAACATAAACAGCATGGGTGTACAGTGTGGAGTGAAAAACATTACAGTTTAATATAACAGATACAGTTCATTACCATTACCAGTGAACTCAGCACTGCCCCCTTTCAAAATAAAAGTCTGATGGTTTAACTGAAAGCAAAATTCTGTGTGTTTTTGCTAGATTTTCGATTTTTGGTATTTCCATGGTGGCCTTGCAGGCCACATTAAACCTTTCAGTAGCCCTGGCCCCCGGGCCGCATTTTGCCCAGGTCTGGTCAGGATATGAATGTAAGTCTATGTAGGGTCCTGAATTGGTGAAAATACGATTGTGACTGTGTGTGTGTATGTGTGTGTTATAGCAGCAAAAACAGACACAAATTGATTGAGGTTGGAGATTCTCTTTGAGGATGTGCAGGACCCTCTTGCTCTCTGTCCCTCCACCAGCTGGTTGGTAGTTAACGCTGCAGCGAGCGCACACACACTCGTCCTGACACTTTGCACCCACTCGTACAAATTGCAACTGAAGAGATGACACTTCAGAAGTCATTGAGATATGGCATCACTTTATGGCTACACAAACTTCACATAAGAAGAGTCAAACAAAAAAACACGGTTGAGTGGAGGCTCAGAGGGAGGAAAACCTCACAGTGTGGAACAAACCACAATCAATCACTCCTGAGATGTCGTTATTGATGAGTGTCAGTTAAAAGTGTTCAGTGCTGGTGTTTCAGTGTCACTGTGTCATTTTTTCTGTGGACAGCAGGGTTAGAAAAGTGGAACAACTTCAATACAGCCTGAAAAATACACTGTCAATATAAACTATTTGTTTTAACTTAAAGAAGTTTCCATCCCGCCCTAAAGCCAAAACTGCCTGAATATGAAAAGCCACACTGAGGTAACTTCATTCTTCTTGTCAAAAAACAACTTAATAATAATTCAGTTGTGTTCAATAAGCTTAATATACTAAGCTGAGCCACCAACTGGTTAGTCAAGCAGACGTACGTTACAAGCAGATTTCATTTTCTTAGTTTAAAGAGGCAGTTCATTGAGTTTTAACTCTAAAACAATGCATGCTGGGAAGTCTGCTGATTTCTTCATTGAATCAACACGTCGATCCATACCGAGAGACTGTGAAACCCTTAGTATGATTACATTTAAAAAAGGTGAAAACAAATTGCACAGACGACTCAATGATATATTACATTTTTTTTCCTGAATTTAATAGACCAGATAATTGTTGTTGTTTTTTTCTCGTTAACCGCCATTACTTTACATCACTGTATTTTCTAAATCACAGCATAAGCGTTTAGAATTTCCCACCTCGGCAGTCACTGGTTTACATTCATATCAGTACTCTGTGAGGATCATTTTGAAGAGACTTGAAATACTTTTTAGACAGGCAGTCCATCACAGTTAACATTTTTTTGTCAGATTATCCTCGGGTGGAAATGTCGTTGACGGCAGGTAGTGTTTGGCTGTAATAACTGTGTAACTGTCCTTGTTATTGTGCTCATGGATGATTTGACGTGTAAGATTTTAAACAAATTGAACAGTGACCTTTTCAGTGCATTGAAACACATGAACATTAATCCTTCACATAATGTCATGACTGCTCGTTCTTTGCCTCAGGAGCGGAATCATTCATCCAGCTGTATCAATACATCAATTTGTAGTCGTGCCAATTCAGCTGCAGTGGTCTGTTCAAAGAAATAATTAGACTCTGGCTTCACAAATATTAAATATGAAATGTTTTGACTGTCACTACTGATACTGTGACTGGTAATACTTTCTGTTTTCTGGTTTTGCCACTGTTCCCCAACTATTACTACAATGAAAACGATTTAATTTTATGTTTAATTTTATGGAGTTTGATTCATTTCTTATTTATGTGCCGAAGATACTCAATGTTTTGATCTAGTCTTCCAGTTCCAGTGCCATATGCTGTAATATAAATATTTATGCAGTTCATATCACAGTGTTTAGAGAAACAAATGCAAACTTTTTATTTCTTTTTTGTGACTTAATGGATGGATCTGCAGTTTCTCACCTAACAGAGTAAGAAAAACAGAAAAACATTATTGATTCAGACCATAATGTTCAAACTGAGACATTAAAAACACTTTATTCAAATTCGCAACCGGTGACTCGTCAACTGGATCACCTTGCTGACATTATAGCTTGTGAAATCATCTGACTCTCAGATTATAGTCATCAGAGTTCCCACGGACACGCCACCGAAGTTAGAGTGTGCTGTGCAAAAGTCGACATATTTTTAAGTATGCATTTTAGGTAAAAACCTACAAAACCGCTGGTTTAGCTGCTATCTCCTGTCACTATGTCACATAAAGCAGTTCAGCATTACTTTCTGGGGCTGCGCCTAACAATTATTTTGTTATTATTCTCTCATTCATTATTGTTATTTATTGTCTCATAAATATTTCAATATTTTATTCAATAATCCTGAAAAATAAACACATATAGCACATTTGAATAATAATAATAGTTGCATACTGTATATTAAAATTAGTCTAATTTCCACCCTATTTAATAGACTCCATGTCAGATGCCTGATCAGAAAAATACTGGACCTCCAATTCAGAAGGAGCTGTGATGCATGTTAATTTAATCACTAATCACTGTGTCAACCCTTCACTGAACTGGACCATCAGTATTTTGACTTAAAACTTAAACTGGTTATGA
>JAJHUR010107886.1:0-11641 GCA_027495735.1 Lutjanus campechanus | reverse complement strand
TAGCCTACGCACACAGAGACACACACACGCACGCACACACACACCGCTCCCCGCAATATCCCTTCTATTATTCGATTCTGTTAATTCCACGAAGCGTCAGAAAGTCACAAAGGGCAGTTCATTGCACTGTCCGTAATTTTTAATTTTACACACTAAAATCAAATAGCCTAAATGTTATTTTACAAATGTTATAACCCAACATTTTTAATTGATGTGAGTGCATCGGAGCGAACTGGAGCGGAGCAAAATCCCCGCTCCGGCCTTTGAATTGAAAACCGCTCTGCGCTCAGACCCGCTCCAACCTATTTCGTCCGCTCCGCTCCACCACCCGCTCCACGCTCCGCTCCGCTCACATGCTCTGGCTGGGATGCAGAGACATCACAGAGTCTCATTAAGTGGGATGCTGAAAAAGTTGATGAAATCCATCTGTGTCTAGTTGTGATCTGAGTCGAAACATGTTGACCACATGCTGCATGGGAGGAAGTAGCAAGACTGGGTCTACGTGCAATAACTTATAATGAATCAAAACATCTTCATACCTAAACATCAGAACAGGTTGATTTACGATTACTTTCAAAATAATATATACTACTGACAGTGAGTCCCTTCAGCAACAGGCTACAAAATAAAATTCTTACATTTTGCTCTTTTAATGATGGTGTATTATCAGTCTATGATGACCACTGGATTCAAGGAGGTATTCTTACTTTTTTATTCAATATTTATACAGGGATAGCACGAACAAATGCCACTTGCCACAAAATATGCCAATATGCAGTGCCTGTCCCTAACACATAAAACTCAACAATAAAATATAACAGAATAGAACAGCACAAAAGCAATTCACCAACAACGACACAATGAAAGTTCAATAAATTCTGTGTATAAGGACCATATCTTTTTTGCAACATCCAAGTTTCCCTTAGCTTACGTGCTTGTCTTGCAGTATTAATAACAATTTCAGAACACTTTTGGACCAACCGGAACAAAGGATAGTGTTTAACAGTGCTGGACATTCCATGGATGCATTTTCTCAACTATTGAAACTGAAACTCAGAGTTGTAAACTGTTGTACACTGTAAAAAATGTCCATGAAATAAACAGTGAAGTGCTATAAAATCATGACACCAAAAAGGTGTATGTAGAAAAACAACAAAACAATGTTTATTCTTCTGTTATTTTTAAAGTAAGAATATAAATGAAAGAATCACAATTTTCTTTCTAGAATTTATAGATTACTGTAGTTTAAACACAGAAAACTGTAATACAAAAAGCAATACAATACAGTCAAAATTACAACATGGCAGTGTTAAAAAATCTTTGTCCTTGTAGAATTTTTTTAAATACAGACAAAAACTGTATTTTGTTTTACAAGTTTATAAGTTATATTTTATGGTTATATAAATATGTACAAATACAATAAAATTATGTTAATTGTATTTTAAAAAATTGTGTATTATTTATAGTGTATTACAGGACCAAAGTGAAGGACAGTCTGGCTGGCTGGTTGACTGACTGATTGTATGGCTGCCTGAGCTACAGGCTGATGAAGCTAGCTAGCCAGATGACTGACTGGCTGTTGGAGAGGCAGAGGTTTCTATAGGATTATCTGGGATTATGGCTCCCATTTGATTTGGTGGGTTTGTTTGTAATCTCCCAAATATCACATACTGTCAACAGTACACAAGCACTAAAACAGAGTCAACAAAAACACACATCGAAATGAATGAATGAAAACATGGCTATTTTTCACATATGCAGGACGTTCGTCTTCTATCATATGAATCAGTCCCTGCAGTAATAACTAACTCTGATCACTGGTGATTTCAGCGTTCACCTCAACAGCAGCTCTGATCCTCTTAGCCAGGATTTGTCAGCACCTATTGATGCTGCTGGTCTATATGGATAGATCCATCACAGTGGTTCATCCTCCATCTGACGTCTTTCATCTCTACCTGATCTGCAGTCTCCTCCATGTCCCAGCCTTATCTGAATGTAATTCTAACTATCAGCCTGTAAAACTGACCTGTCCTCAGTTCTCCTTCCTGCAGTGGCTCAGTGCAACGGACAGGAGCGAGACTCCAGGACAGGACCCCCCCCCCGGCCTGTAGTGCAGGCCAGGGGGGGGTCCTGTCCTGTCCTGGTCCTGTCCTATATTATGTCACTCATTAGAGTTACATTACTATATACTGTATTATCATTAAAATTGATAACTAATTTACTGTAAAAAATTAGGGTCTGACCTCGAGTCCTGTATATTTGATATGGGGGTGAAATGTCCCTTTTTAAACTGTTCAATGAAAGTGACAAAATAAGACCTGATAACACTATTTACACAAGTTTATCACAACTTAGCTCATGTAGAATAGAATAGAATAGAATAGAATAGAATAGAATAGAATAGAATAGAAATACTTTATTAATCCCCAAGGGGAAATTCATTAGAGAATTTCATTAGAGAATTCATTAGAGAATTCATGTAGAGAAGTAACCTAGCAGTAGCCTAGCTAGCTGTGTTTAAAGAGTTAACAGGCGGGCAGTTGATTGATGTTTTCTGATATTTTTGGCTTTTGTCCGAGGTCAGAGGCATATTTCCTGAACGTGGAAGGGAACACCCGAAACCCCTTATTTTAAACGCCCTGCCAGGCCTACTAGACTAAGAGATTAATACATTTATTTTGCTCCTTTATCTTTTCAACATTGAAATAATACAATGTACATTTTGTAACATTTATTTATCAGTATGCATGCCATTGCGTGTAATAAACCATAATGACTGTGCGTATTTTCACAGCAGTATTTTTCTGATAATAACCATCAGTGATTGAAATTTTAGATTCATCTAGAATTACTCAGGCCAAGAAACAGTTCCATTTATTTTATAAGATTATAAACAACACACAAAAACCCCCCACAAAAATTCAATGAATTATAGGTGCTGAAGCAAAAAATGTTACAACCATCCCTAGTCTCCCCTACTTTATTTAAAAATTGAGTCTAGTTGATGAATTATTTGTATTTCAATGTTGGGAAATTGCAAATCGAGACCACTTATGAAGTTTTATTGACGGATAATGATAGTTGCTGAGCAACTAAGAATCATCTCCAACTGTGCAAAAAGTGACGATATAACATTAGCAATTTCTGTGTGGTCAGTATGACCGCTTATGGCTGAAGTACATAAAAATGTGTAATATATATATTTTTTAAATTTAAATGAAAATACAGACACTGCCAGGTACCACCAGCATTGTATTATAATATCATAACATAAGTTATTGCACATATAAATTTGAAAACTGTCAAAATGACCGCCTTGGTTGTTTTTATTATTATCATGCACGAAATTTACTTCATCTTTAGACGGAGCTTTGATCAGCTGATTTTCATTTCTATTGCTCAAAAATATTGAGAGTATTTCTTGCACTGTAAGTAGAGAGAGAGAGAGAAATTTATTTGAAGTGACTCATCAGGTCTCCTTTGAAGAAGTTACAAGAAATCTCAGGCGACATTCAAGTTGAACGAAGGCTCTGGACTGATGAAGTGTTTGAGTTGTGTTGAGTTGTGTCTCTGTTCATGGACGTCTGCAGCAGCAGCAGCAGCAGCAGCAGCAGCAGATGACTCAAACAGAGGGCGTGGCTGTGAGTCCGTCATCTTCATCAGGTTCATGCAGAGAGGAGGAGTCAGGGGTGCTCTCTCTTCATTCACACACTGCGTCACTGCCCGTCCTCTCCTCCATTTATCCTCCCATCAGCTCCTCTTCTGCTCCCTCCTTCTTCTCTCCAGGTCCGACAGAGTGTTATGCAATCTCCTGCGTGTCTGCATCATCTCCCTCCCTCCACCTCTCTATCTCTTTCTGTCATCAGCATCTTTGTTCCCGTCTTATCCAAACTCAATCTGCTATACCCTCTCTCCTCTCCTGTCCTCTCACGTCTCTTTTGCTGTATCATTCCTCCTTCTCACTCTTTTCTGTTCCTCTTATCATACCCCTCTCCAGAGATCCTCCCTCTGAAGGAAACAGCAGAGATTGAAACAAAGTTAGTCGTCCTACTGCATCACACTCTGTAGCCAGGATTTATCTTATTCATTACCACTCAAACATATTTTAGGCAACAAGTTGAAAATAAATCATTCTGTAGATGCTCCTGTTGTGATAAATTCTATAGGCTGAGGCTGTATCAAGGTATTGTGGTATACAAGTGTATAAAGAAATCATGACGGTATGATTTTCAGTACCATCTGATTTGGGGTTTTGTTTTGATGAGGGTTAGTCAGCAAACACTGCAGACTTGGGGTGTCACAATTTCAACTTAAGACACTGGAATCAGAGAATTTTTAACTTTTTTTATTAAAGAAAATGACTCAAACTGATTAATCGATTATCAAAATAGTTGGCGATTCATTTAATAATCGATTAATAATAAATAATTCAATTAATTATTGCAGAAGGCAGACAGACTCAATAGCCGATATCTCCAAAACTTTGCAACTCACACCAAAACAATCTAGATGGATAAACAGCACTACAGGAGGACGTCAAAGTCAGACTGAAGAGGGTCTGGGCTGGGGTGGCGCCTGAGGCATATAACATTGTATCATCAGCATAAAAACGGACATTGAAGGATTGATTTGGAGGAATTATGTTGTTTATATACTAAGTAAACAGCAATGGACCAAGCATAGATATTGGATTGTAATTACTGAGATCGGAAACATGACCATTTTTGTCTCAGGGAACAATTAAAGCACAAAGCTGGAATCTTACCTGTTAAAAACGTTTGATTAAAAATATGAGACAAATTAAATTATATTAAAATATGTATTTTATTTTGTCTGTGGATATTTTAAGCACTAATCATTCGAGGTTGTAAATTAGTAACACTTAGTCATAACACTTAAAGAGCATTACACATTGGTTAAAAATGATAGTATCTCTTTGCTTTGCTGTTGTTGTTGTTGTTGTTGTTGTTGTTGTTGTTGTTGTTGTTGTCGTCATCATCTAGCTGTCAACATATCCACATTTCTGCTTATTCTTTGAGACACTGAGTGAACACACTTGTTGATGAGGAGCTGCACACACAGTGACACCTGCTGGTCATTTTTTGTAACTACCCTGGTGTGCTTGCTGTCGGTTCTATGCCATTGATCTTTCTAAATATTATGAAAACTATGCAATCTTATTATTATTAACAGACTTAAGTGTCATATGTTATGGTAACTCAGCTGCGCATGAACAGGCGATAAAATAGAACACATTAATCCATTAATTTAAAATCCTCACACCAACAGAACATTTAAAAATGAAAGACAAGCGCGTTCATTTGAAATTTTTATTTGCTGAACTGGTTCTACATAAAGGGGAGGGGGATGAAAGGACAGGAGGAAGAAGGGCGAGGGATGAAATGAGGAGTAGAATGTCAGACCAGGGTCAGCTCATGGTGGAGGGACAGCGGTGGAGGTCAAGACGATGGGTGGACTGTTTCTTCATGTACTTTTCAACAGCACCCCCTGTGGTTCCTGTATTTAAACAAAAGAGAGAGAAGGGACCGAAAAAAAGGGTTTGAGATTAAGTTCAACATTCACTCTCTTCTCTTCTCTGTCTTCTCTATGTGCTGCTAAAAAGCCAAATGCTCCACTAGGTTCACCAGTTATATGTTCACGTTTTATCAGAGCTTTTTCACTGGAAATCTCGTTGATGAGACTGTGAGAGGGAACAGCAAGTAAACTAAATTAAAGTTTTGGGCCATAAAACCAAAACAATGAGCTGAAATTATATTAAAAAAAATCTCTATACATGTTGTTCCTAAAAATAATCATTTGCAGGATTTGCAATGATGCGTCAATACTAGTGAGCCTTTTCACATAACACACAACCAAAAGTTCAACATTTTACTAAATGTGCTCATTTTTTTGCCAAGCTACACTTGATATCACTCTTATATCAGTCAGAAAACCTTCATAAGTTTGCATCATATCTGTGTCCTACACGTGGGTACATCCAATAACACTACAACAGAATGATCTGGCCAACAGACAGTAGTTGAGGATGAGCTGTATGATCTCAACCTGTAGGTTTGTTGGAAGAGGGACCCCAGTACATGTACACTTATGTGAAAGCATGCCTGACGGGCCTCAAAGTGAATGGTGGTGATGTCTCATACAATGTGGCCAACCCGTGATGACTCCTCTTTCTCTTTCTCAAAAAAGCGAGTGTTGTGAGACTCAACTTGTGTGCACTGGAGAGCCAAGAGAGAGAGAGATGGGGTTTTTTTCAGTTTAAAGACACACTTTCAGGCAGGTAGCCCTGCTGTAATTGAGATGCAAATCCCTGCCGAGCTGGGCTGACATGCCAAGTCAAACTAAGTCAAGCCGAGTCAGCACACGTGTGTGGGAAATGGGGTATTTCGGTACTTGCCTGGCCAATTCACAGGCCATTTTCATCATGGCTCCCAGCACCATTTGCAGCATCATCCAACCAGCGACCGAAAACCTCAGTCACCCAGCGACCTACGGCCTCAGTTGCCCAGCGACCTACAGCTTCAGCAGGCTCAGCGGCCCAGGATCCCAACACATCAGTTGCCCGGCGACGCAGTGCCTCTGTTGCCCAGCGCCCCACCACCTGAACAGCCCAGCGTCCCAAGGCCTCTGCGGCCCTGCGGCCTAGTGTCACCATCAGCTGCCCTCCACCATCCTCACTGGCCCTGTCCTCCCTGAAATACAGACAGTGGTGCGTCAGTTAAGAAAACTGAAGAATGATTATTCACAGTGTTTTAGATGACAGTGATCGATGAGGAGATTATTCTCCAAAAGAAAACATGAGTTTGAAAAAAACGATGATGAAATGTTGCTTTTAAATGGGAGAGAAAAGGTTGACTTCCTGCAGACTCTCAGTACTGAGTTTATCAGAGACACAACGAAAACGAAACAAGACAAAATGCTCCACAATCAATCAATAATCTGTTAGATGGGCATTAAACTATCATCTGAAGGTCAGTGTGCTCACCCCAGAACCAAACAAGCAACAACTTTGGCAATGGCCAAAAACATTACCCCCCAGGACGGACAGTGAAACAAATGTCATGAGACAGTGTTTAATTCAGCCTGTATCTGATCCACCAACCAGCTTTTATTTTAATGAGAAGAAATCTTAGTTATTGAAACAGGTCGCCTCTCATTCCCACAGTTTTCTCCCACAACAGCAGCTAACTTTGTGGAGTCGACAGAATCCAAAATATAAAATTCGTAAGGAAATACACTCCATCTATTTATTATATTGATGCCAAACTAACAATAAAGACTTTTGACATATGATGCCTTTTATCTTGTGTTTCTTGAGTCATGTGTTTTTATGGACATATGAAATTGTTAAAATGTCATATATTTGAAAGGGAGTTTGGTGTAATATTTACCCCAGAAAGCTTCAAATGGAAGCTCAGATGTCGTACTGCTGTGTTCCAGGTTGTATAAACGTAGGAAATATGACAAATTGCTATCATTTTGCAGCTTCCCAATTATCTGTAACTAAAAAGACAATGGATGTTGTGAAAATCTGGAGGGACATGGGGCCATATTACAAGCTAAAATAACATATTTGAAATTGTTGAAAACACACACATCACAAAATAAGATAAGAGCAACTCGTGTTCTGCAGGGTACAGTGAGCATAGACGGTGGCTTCAGTTCCCGTCTCGTTGGAAAATACTGTCCGTCGGCAAAGTAAACTCTCACCTTAAGGTTCCACGGTGTCTTATCACTGTATTCTCCTCCTGTAACTGCAAAACATATAACATGGCATGAAAGACTGAATCTGACTGCGTCTGAGAAATGCAGAATAGAAACGCTACCCTCACTAGAAAAGCAAAAAAACCAAGCAAAAACCAAACAAACAAAAGTGCTAACACACTATGTGGGTAACAGGTTTTCTGACGATAGAATAACATTGAAACACTCTGCATCATCGTTATACGTGTGAGTAAGTAGATATAGACAAACACAGGTGTTTTAAACTATTTTATAACAATCAAACTTTACCATTTTAGCCAGAAATGTTGAGGGCTTTGTAGCTAACAGGCCTCTTTTCAATGAACGCTAACTGCGTCACATTTTCACCGGACGTGAAGTAAATTCTGACGTAACATCGCGAGACCAAGACAGGTTTCGGACACCTCACCTGTCTCGAGCAAACTAGATCACATTGTTTCTTTTTCTCCTCGTCTTTTAAATTAAAAAATGTGAAAACACACAAATTTTACATCAGGTTTGCCAGTGTAATAAGTACTTGAAGCTTTTTATTAGTTGCGGCAGGGAACTAATAATCATTTAAAATCAGTTATATTATCGATGGACTGCTTTGACAGCATCATACAAGTGTACTAGATGTCTCAGTTGTGGCCTTTTTCCACCACATATAACTTATAATCACTTGCAAGAAATGCAAAGTTTGTTAATGTGTGTTTCTGACTAAAATATAAAAAAGAAAAACAGACAATTCTGAAGAAATCAAAGCACTCTACTGTAAGTTTTTGAAGAATTTCATACCTGAGATGTTGATTTGTGAATCTGACACAATGTATCCTGAAATCAGTGTGCTTGGTAGAATTTGGTAGCATAAAAAGGATGACCAGTATCCCATGTGATGCTGAATCTTCTTGTTAGTTGCTTCCACGGACAGTAAACAGGATCCCAGAGTCATCTTCTCGTCTCTTTTCAGCAGTGTCAGTATCAACTAAGTCAATCCTTTGGCGGTGTTGAACTCCAAGCAGCCCAGAGCGGTCCCAAACAATTGTTCCCACGTCTGATCACGGTCTGCGTCTGTTGCCGTCTGTTCTCTTACATGTAACACAACAACAGGTGATCCTACAGCAGGGAAACACGCTGTGCTGATTAGACAAGATTTCATCTGTAAAACCTCTGTCACATCATTTTCCAGGTTCTGTGACAGTATCATGTTTCATGTTGTTCAACTCCAGTCTCACCACACTCCTGAGAAAAAAACTGCAGATTGAGGTGATGATTTGATCTGCTGTTATGGATGAAAAGTTTAACTCTGATTGATGAATCCAAAAGTTTAACTCTGATTTTCGCACAGGTGCAACAATTACCAACCTACCAAAGTCCAAACCAAACCTCTGCCCTTCACATATGCAGTAAATCTTTATGTGATGTGGCCCAAAACAGTGAACTATGAGCTGTATTTTGTTACTATCAGAGTTGGAAAGCAGCTAGTGGGTGACGACAGCATCCTTCCACAGTGTTGTTCTGTAATTCTAGAACCATCTGAGGTTTAATAAAAAAAGGTTCTGTCACTTCATTAGCGATGATGTTAATGTAATTTAATTTAATGGGCTTGAAAAGTACATTACAGACTGAGAAATAGTCCCATGAGTAATTCAGCCTGTAGTGTCTTGGTAATATGTTCTGTAGTGTGTAACAGTATGTGATGTATGAAGTAGTACAGCAAAGTAATAAAGTACATTGTTTGTTAACTATAAAATGTACTTTTTTATTAATCAAAATGAGCCAAATGAACAAGTATTGATGTTATATTTTCATCAGTTATTTTCATCAGACTCAGTTATGACACAAACTTTAATTTCACTAATCAAGCTTGTATATTAGTACATACAGTACATAGTCATACTCTTTAAGTGCACTATGTTGTTCCACTTTAGCACATAAAAATACACTAAATGCACTTCAGGTTGTGCTTCACAGTTGTATTATTCTTAGTACAAAATTAGCTGCTCTGAAACAGCTTTAAAATAGCATTTGACACTGTTAAGTTAACTGATCATTAACACACTTGAAGTTTACTGAGACTAGTTTCACAGAGGTCCAAGTGTCATGTATTTTGTTTTGTCTATGGATATTGTAAAGCCTCAGTCACTGGCGGTCTATAATTAGAACTGTCATAATGCTTTAAGAGAGTTACATATTTGATAAAAAATCACAGTATAATAACAACCCTGGCCTGTTGTGCTGTTTATCCATCCAGATAGTTTTGTTGTGAGTTGCAGAGTTTTGGAGATATCAGCTGTAGAGATGTCTGCCTCCTCTTCAATATAATGGGACTGAATGTCACTCGGTCGTGATGCTCAAAGCACCACCAAGTTGGAAAATTCTAAACCAGTGTCTCTTTCCAAAAATCATGACCCAGTTACTCAAGATAATCCACAGACCTTGTTGTGAGCAGTTTCATGCAGGAACCACTTTCTTCCTGCGGTAGCATCTACTTCTATTAGAACAAAAGCAGTTCCTGCATGAATCTGCTCACAACAAGGTGGATTATCTTGAGTAACCAGGTCATGATTTCTGCAAAAAAGATACACGTTCTTTTTTTCCCCCAAGTCTTTCCTGTAACAATTATTTTCATCATCAATCAATTTGTCGATCATTTTGTCCACTAATCTGTTAATCTGGTCCATAAAATGTCTGAAAATGTCAGAAAATCTTGATCAGTGTTTCCCAAAGTTTACGATGACGTCCTCAAATAATGAATGGGTTAATTAACCCTGTCACAGACTTGTCACTTGGAAAATAGGCTCAAACATGAGGAGCATATGCGTATGTCTGTGTGCTCCTCATGTCTGAACCTGTTTTTCAAGTCTTTCCTGTCACGATTACTTTCATTTCTTGATTAACAGTTAGCTGTTTGGTCCGTGAAATGTCAGAAAATGGTGAAAAATGTTGATCAGTGTTTCCCAAAGTCCAAGATCCTCAGAAACCAGAAAATATTCACATTTAAGGAGGTAGAATCAGAGAATTTGGGACTTTTTTTCCCCTTAGAAAATGACTCAAACCAATTAATCGATTATGAAAATAGCTGATTTAATTTAATAATCAAGATGTTTTGGTCTGTCCGACCTTCACCAGGTTCACTGTTTTTATGTCATTTGATTTTGTGTGGCTATAAAAATGGAATGTCAGGTCAGATTTCATTTCTTTATCCCATTATCTCAAATCACAATTTGTCTCAGGGGGTTTTACAGTCTGTACAGTGTGTGACCCCCTGGTGTTTGGTGGTTGTTTTTAGATCGCTCTGTCTGTCTCAGTGATCTGCTGTATGTTTGTCCTTGAGTCATGTGTGTCACTGTTGTATCACTGCGTCTCTCTGCTCCACATACATGCATAGATCAGACCGCTGTATTCTCTTTACCCCGTTAATGGAAACTCACATCAAATGTTTCGCTCATATGTCTGATTGATTACTCAGAAGGCCGATAATATCCACCACAAAGTCATCACATGTGTAGTACACAGCTGAACATGATATTACAGAACACACATGATCTGCATTTAGTGTCAGGGCTGTGGGATGTGGATGTGGAGCACACAGCAGAAAACCACACACACACTGTAAAGGGGGAGAAGACGCTAACTGAGCTCACAAAGGCTCAGGAGTCAGAGCTTCTTGTCGTGATGCAACACTGCTGCTCAGGCTGAAATCATGTGTGGTCGCTCTGCAAACATGCATGTCGAGACAATAGTGACTGTAACAGCTGAAGTCATGACATCATTTTACTGTTATTTCATTGTTTTGATCCTGGTTTTATTTCATTCCATTCAGTTTTATTACAGCAGGTTCTGTCATACCACCTTTACAGTAGTAAAACTATTGCACACAAAACATAGTAATAAAAGT
>JAJHUR010107885.1:0-14310 GCA_027495735.1 Lutjanus campechanus | reverse complement strand
TGTTGTTTTAGGACTTAATAATCACTCAAAGCGTCCAGGCGGTCGGGCTGCTTACCTCCCAGCAGCTGAGCGAAAGGTTCAGGGCACGTTGAGGGGATTGGGAGGGTCAGCTTGTTCATGGCGACACCGTAAGCCACCGCCAGAGCGTCTATCTCCCTGTAGGGAACCTCGCCAGTCAGCAGCTCCCAAAGTAACACACCGAAACTGTGAGAGAAAACAGATTAGGAAAATGTTATGGTTTTTTTTTTCACGCGGTAACAACTGAAGCACCCACACATCCGTACATGCTCAGCCTATATATAAAATCCACTTGAAACTGTGAAATACTCATCACAGGTTAATTAATGAGAAAGATATGGCTGCGATCACCCACATAACTCTGCAACGTTTGGCTGAATTCAGCGTATTAATGACTGAGTCTGTGTAAACTGTTTTACATTCACACTCCAAGCCTTTATTTTGGAAATCACATTTTTTTCCACATACCCCCTACATCACTTCACTTACCCCTCCCATTTTGAGAAGAGGGGAATTAATACGTACAACTGTGTGGTACTTTTAATTTAAATTTTTTTCTTTTTTTGCACTACTTTAAACATCAGTTTAACTACATTTCAGAGAGAAATGTTGTATTTTCTACTGCATTTATCTGAGAACTGTAGTTACTAGTTCTTTAATATATCAAGATTTTATAAACAAAACATAATATAACATAATATATAATAATATACTATTATATAGAATAGAATATACAGTCACATGGTGAAATTTTTCTGAATCATTAGTAATTTTATTTTTGATACTTTTAGTAACGCCTGCTAATTATACTTATGTGTTTGTTTTTGCAGGATTTTTAACTGTAATGGAATATTTTTATATCACAGTATTGTTCATTTTACTTCAGTAAATGTTCTGAATACTCCCTGAAACAAAAAAAGCATCAAATTACTACAATCTTTCAGACAATGACTTTGAAATATTAACGTTTAATGTGGCTTTACTTTACTGAAAATTGACTCATATAAACTATAAATTCTTGCTTCTTTCATCTTTTAAACACCTCAGTTAAACTGGTTACTGAAGGTTCTCAAAACAATAAAACTGTCTTGACCAGTACTTGAAGAATATTCTTAATCTAATCCTGATTTCTGATTTTTATATCTCAAGTTCACATTGTGACACCTTAGTCTTTCTTGACGGTCTGCCTGATTAATTGACGTAGGGAATTTTTTTCTATGTATTTTGGATGTGGGAAAAAAGGTGGGAAAACAGGGAGACGTGAAAACATCTGTAATAATATCTATCCATTATTATGCTGATCTCTAATCTATCACTCTCTGCATTTAACCTAAGTTTTAGGAGCAGTGGGCAGCCACTTGGTCAAGTGAACTGGCAGGAGAATTAAGCAAACTTAACAAATTTATGTTTTTTGATGGTAGAAGAAAAGCGCAGCACCCGGTGCAAACCAACACAGGGTGATCATCAAAACTCCACACAGAATGGACCTTCTCGCTGTGAATGAGTGCAAACCACTGTGCTGTATAAATCAGGTGGAATAAAATGAAACACAAAGACAAGTGCGGTACCTCCACACGTCGCTGCTCTTGGAGAACAGGGAGTGCTTGATGACCTCCGGGGCCATCCAGGCGTAGGTCCCCGCTGCGCTCATCTTGGTGGTCTGATGCCATTCTCGGGCCAGACCGAAGTCTGTGATCTTCAGGATTTTCCCGCTCAAGTCTTCCCGCTCCACCGGCTCCAGGATGAGGACTGAGGAGGAGGAGGAGGAGGAGGAGGAGGAGGAAGGAAAGTGTGTGTTAAAAGATGAGAGTGCTGCACATACAGTAAATATCAGGCAGCAACATAAAAACAAAGCACAGACAGCAAAGAGAGCTCAAGTCATCATTATAGTAAATATCATCAATCACAATCATACGACTGTAAAGAGAATCCACAGTTAGTTTTATAGAACAAAAATGAGATATTCTCACTAGTGTTTTTATACTAACGAATGAAAAGACCACACACTTCTCAATGTGAGAAGCTGAAAACAGAGCATTTTGACATTTTTTCATAAAAAATGACTCAAAATGATTAATCGATGATCAAAATAGTAAATACTTAACACTTCATTTAATAGTTGATAGTTGACTAATGTTGCAGCTGTAAATAACAACATTTTGAAAACCAAAACATAAAACTCTGTCACAAAAAATGTCAACTCTTTCCTGTTACCTCAGGCTCCTTTTGAGCTCATTGCTTATTTATTTGTTCTTTTTCCAGGATTTTATTTGATTGAGGGGCAGATGCATCGCAGTTCTCTCTTGACAGTTTATGAATCAATGCAGAAAAGTCGATAACCGCTAATTTTATTTATTTTAATTCCGGGGGGACTTTTATGCCTTTACTTTAGATGGGATAGCTGAAGTGAAGACAGGACATACTGCTGCATGACATGCAGCAAAGGGCCATAAACAGGAGTTAAACCCACAGCTGCTGTAGAGGACTCACAGCCTCAGTACATGAGGAAAACACTCTACCAGCTGAGCTACCAGGCCACAGACAATTCGAATGGCTGAACCAACTGGTTTGTTTACGTTCTAAGCTAGGCTACTTTGTGGGTTTTTGTGAGGATGGCTGAGCTTGAGTAACTGCAGATGGATCCCCTGATTTAAAAGCTTAAGATTTTGATGCATCAAGATGCAACAATAATCGTTTTATAATCGCATCGTAGCCCTCTGAATCAGAACTGAATTGAATCGTGAGGTCAAGAGATTCCCATCCCTACATTTATGATCTTTGTGTTTTTGAGTAAAACACAATATGCTGAATAAATAAACATATTCAAAAGCAGTATGTAAAAGGTTTACATGTTCAATAACACAGTCCTGTTCACAGTACAGGTGCAGTCAGACCAGTTTTTATGCTATAGGCCATAAAAACACCTCTGGTCCAGCCGTCTGCAGTGTGTGATGTGTGATATGTTTTCCATACAGTCACAGTCTTTTTAATTCACACAGTATCCTTATAGAATTTAACCTCCTCTCTGTCTCTGTCTCTGTACGACTTCCTCCTTCATTTCCGTGTGAGAGCCGGCTATGGAAATATTTGGAGTGTACACAGTTCACAGGCTCTGGGAGCAGGTGGGGGTTGATTTCTCCCTCTCGCACTTATCTACAGGCGTATGCAAAGGGTGGTGGAGAGAGGCTACACACACACAGCAGCGTCTTTGTTTACACACACACACACACACACACAGAAGCTTTCACGTGATAAAGGTGTGCCTCTCTGTGCTCTGTTCTGTCCACAAGCTCGCTAGGAGACCAGTTTCAGTGATAAAGAATCGATCTGTCGGCCGGTCTGTAGATATTTATTTAGCCAGAAAGGAGTATTTACATCATGTAGTAAAAGTAGCAACACACCACTGTCACACTGTGAAAACACTTCTGGATGTAATTACTGATGCAATGACATGTGAGCAGTATTTAAAGGTAGAATATGCAGGGTTTGCCAGTTGTTGTTTGTAAATGTGCCCCAAAGATTGCTGTGTCTCTTTCCCAGGTCATCAAATACTGACACTCCCGGTTGGTAAAGTGCTCTGAGCACTGCAAAATAATGAGAATAATAAAATACAGGCAGAGGGCAGCCATACACTCTTAATGGGTCATAAGTGATGACTGAGAGGGATGAGTCTATATGACATTTATGAGTCTATATGATGTTTTTTTTAAAGAAAATCTGTCATATAATGCCTTTAACTGCTAAACACTTTACTTACACTACAACCAGCTGATTAATCGATTGGTAAATATCCTGAACATTCAATACTTGTTTCAATAATTTTTTTAAAGCAGAACTGCCAAATGTCTGCAGGTTCAAGCTTCTCAAATATGAAGATTTGATGCTTTTCTTTGTCATAAATGATAATAAACTAAATATCTTTGGACTGTTGGTTGAATAAAACAAGCAGTGGTGGAAACTGAAAATAAATGTACTCAGGATCTGTACTTACAGAAAATATTCTCGTACTTGTACTTTACACTGGACACACTAGAAACACTAATTCAGTACAAATTTAATGTTTGTGTCGGATTTTGCTGCTCGTTTGTACCTGCCAGCTTAATAAGTTTCATATTGTTATAGAATATAATTATGTTGCCAGATCTTACGAGAGTGTGTTGCTGAGAGGGAAACAGGTCTCAAACAAAGTGGTGAAAAAATCAGTTATAATCTGTGCTCATATTCACGTCTTCCTTTGGTTCAGATAGACTCGGGACCTGCTGGAAGCCTCCTAAAGGGGCGATGCAGCGGTGAAACCCACAGACACAGGAAATGACAGTGCACCATCTCTTTTCTGAACCACCTCTGACCAATCAACTTGCAGACGGCTTTAAGAGAAATATTTCCCCTCTAAACTTTCCAGATGGGTTAATTCAAATAATTGTTTGAGGCCGAGTGAGGTAAATTTATCCAATATTTAAACTGAAGGAGAAAAGTCCAAGAAATCAATATAAATTTGTGGAACAGTACTTTGATTTTTCTTCTTCTACTAAACTTCATTCATCGTTTTACATTTGTTTTGTGGCCTTATGGAGGGGGACGACCCTTAAATTAGGAATCACTTGACTAAACTTCCGAATTATATAAAGTAGTTAAAACTATTCTACCTCAACCGTAAAAGGCTCCTTATACACATTTATATTAACAATCTTATAGTATCATCTATATTAATACATCAGTCGCAGTGACATTTTACTACAGAAATATTATTTATTCTACTAATTCTACCTATTTCACATTCAGAATTAAAATAATTAGTGAATAATTAAGTGCAACAAATTTAAACAATGATGCCAAACATTTACTGGCTCCATCTTCTCAGGTGTGAATATTTGCTGCTTTTCTTGTCTTCTATTAAAGTAAATTCACTGATTGAATCTCATTTAATCTTATCTGAATATCAGACCAAAAAAGGCCATTTTGTCAACTTCTTTTGGAAATTATGACGGCATTTTTCACTATTCTCTGACAGGTCACAGACCAAACAATGAATTGATTAATGGAGGAAGTAATCAGCAGATTAGTCTATAATTAATTAATTCATTTTATACTTGAGTGGTTTAATCAACAAAAATGCATAATATCTGATGACAGTTGTGTATATAAACTTCTTATTTACAAAATAACAAGTAACTAGAGCTGTCAGATAAATGTAGTAGAATAAAAACTATAATTTCTTTTAAAATGTCTTGAAGTAGAACTACAAAGTGCGATAAAATGTGAATACTAAAGTGTAGAAGTACTACAGATGTCTTTTCTATTCTGATAGAGTCTCTGTGAGGGACAGCTGTCTCCTCAGGGCTGACTCTTTCTCTGTGTGTCTCTGAAAAGCAAAAGATGGAGTCCACAGACTCAGAACGAGAGGACGGGACGTGTTTGCATGCTCAGATGGGCGTGTCCTCCTCACAGTCGCCTCTGCTGGTTTGCTTTGTGTGTATAAATATGGACTGAAGCACATCCATACGGGGACATGACGGGCCTGTAGGGTGGAAACAGAGAGGACAGAAAAAGACGACAGTCTGACGACCGGAGGAACCACAGAAACTGAAAGGAGACATGCTGACAGAAACTGAACGTGTGAGAGAAGCAGCACATCTTCCACCTGCTCCCACTCTCCCCTTCCTCATGTAATTACACCATCATTGTGGTGCTTTCACACCTCGCAAACTGTGCGGCTTCTTTGCACCACCTGTGCGTATTCATTCACCCGCAAAGGTTTCCACTACAGCCAGCGTGTCATCCATACATCAAACACACAGATCAACATGTTTGCGTTCGACTGCCAGAACAAAAACCTTAAGTGCAGCAATACACAAATAACACCCGCGAGGCCGTCTCAAGCATCACAGCTCATTTTATCACAGTGAAGAAGAAGAAAAAAAGTCCTCAAGGATGGTTTGGCTTTTACACAATGCAAGGCCAGCGCTGTTGGAAATGTTATCTCAAAATAGAGTGCAGCAGAGGGACAAGAAGAAAGCAAGAAATACTGCTGACAACCTCCCTGGTTACTACAAAGTCTCCCATAGCAACATGCATTATGGGAAATATCACAGGCTCGGATGTGTCACTGATTAATCACACATCTTCTTTATGATAATACTGTGATAGTGTATTAATCTGGCACAGTTTGACATTATATTTTTTATTTTGATCAAATAATGAGCTTTCACTGCATCAGTATATATTAGAACATACAGTGGACGACCCATTTCTTTTGACGTCCTCCAATGAGACTTTTTCTGTGCATCAGTCACTCTTGATCGTATCAATAACCTGTGTTATGCTTGTAACCTACAGATTGCCACTAAATAAATGTGACCTAGCTGTTGCAGCCATTATATATGGATTATTTGTATATTTTGTATAATTCTTTTTGAACATTTGGTGGTGTACGGGTGCAGGAAGGTAGGTCAGCTCATCCAACCCTGTCTTCTAGAAATCACATTTGTATATTATTAAATTGTTTTCATAATTACGTTGTGGTCACAACCTAATTCCTGCCTGGATTATGCTCCCAGAGAAAGTGTCCTTGAAACAATACATTCTTATAACACACTGGATTCGCCAGGAGGTTGTTGTGGTGATGGTAAGTATACAAAGTGCAGGACTGTAACAGCAGATTCTGGTGTTAATGTCCAGACTTCTGCAACAAAAGGGCTTTGGTTGAGGGAAGGGAAAGATAGGGAAACTAGTTAAATTTTTAAAAGTATAATTTCTCAAGTCACTGCTGACTTTTGAATAAGGCTACAAATGGATAGTGTATTGCAAAATTGCCTGATTTTGGTGGAAACTGATGAAAGTCAGTGTCGACACTACGCTTCACTCAAAATGCATGTGCTGTTGCAAATTGGCTGCATATGAATGTAATTGCTAGGAGACAGGGCTGGCTCACTGGGACAGGTAGAAGTGATTGGGGACCAGGATGAGAACACAGTTTTTGACTTAAATGTTGTCACCCCTGCATCTCAAAGCCACTGCATGAGTTTTCTCCACTGGGTAAAAACTAGTTTGGACACATGTACACTGTACAGACGACTTCTGTAGCTTTAAGATTGTTTACTCTAATAATACAACAAACAACAACGTGTGCATTAGAATTAAGAGCGTGACAACCTACGGAAGTGATTTGTATAAAGAAGCCTACAGGCCTCCAAACTAGTTTTTACCCAGTCAAGCAATCATACTTTGAGTAGTAATGCACTAGCTAATTAAGAAGAGTCATGCTAACAGCTCTGTGAGGCTTTTAATGCTCATTTTCAAGCAAACTAAATGGTAAGATAGATAAAAACTGAGGTCCAAACATTGTTTTTGAACAATGTTTTTTTTTTGTTTTAAATGAAAAATGGTAGGCCTTGTAGTTCTCATGCTAACATGCTCAATGCTAATAGTTTCTGTAAAAAACAAACAAACGTCATGATAATCCATCCAGTGATTATTGAGACTTTTGTCTCAAAACAAAAGTGATGTACCAACAGATACTGCTATCCCTGGAGCCACACAGATTGCTAGAGTGCAATTTTTGATTTTTGACATTAAACAAGTTGTATGTGAGTATAAATTTAATTAGTTTTTGTGGGGTGATCGTGCTCTCTCTCTCTGTTGAATTAAGGCCCTGATGAAGTCATGAAACCACTAATAAATGTATTATTATGAAAACAAATATCCCAGATTAGAAAGTGGGATTGTTAGGGCTGGGTAGAATTTAAAAAAGTACAATACCAGTATGAGTACCCTTTAAGTGATACCGATACTAATAGAGTACTTCATTTGATACCTTTTTGCTCTTCTTCATTCAACACGTGAAGCTTTCTTTTGTGTAAAGTTCCACCACCACTCTTCTCCATCTTAATGATTTTTACACAAATACATTAAAACATTTCTTAAATAGCTATACAATTAAGTATCATGTGGGCAGTGCAATTTTTGGCATCTCAACACACTGAACTGCTAACTCCGTCAAATGCACGGCGCTCGACTTCAGACTGTATGGGTTACAGCTGCTGCAGTAGTGGGCCAATCACACGGTGCACTGAATCAAAGAACACTTGTACAAAAAGCATTAAATGCAGGTATCATTTGCTTGGAGAAGTTTCAGTACTACTTGGTACTGGTTTATTTCCTGAAAGGTATCAAGTACCGATACCCCGCCCTATAGACTGTACTCAGCAAAGATCTCCAGATGATGTATAAAAATGCTCCGAGTCTGCTGTGATGTCTTGAGAAAGTGTATCAATACCCTGTAAACCATTAATGACTGACACACCGTGGGTTTGTGGCGCACAGTGTGAAACGTTACAGCATGTTGCAGTTCTGGCCACAATCCAGAAACTACTGTTACCGCCAAAAATTATTGATCGGCTGTAAGGAACACCTGCTGATTGGGGTGTGGTCACAGCCTCCAGAGAGCAGAGCAGCAGCAGTTTTCTCCCAGTGTTGATTTAACCTTTAAACTGCTGCCGTTCTTTCCTCCGTCCTTGGACCCTGACCCCGGCTAAATGTTGAGAAATGCCGCTGTTCAAACAGTGACCGAGGAGTAACCAGCCGGGCTTTAACCTGACTAATGATCTCCAGACTGTTTAGTCAGTGCAGTAAAGCTCAGGTGAGACATTACAGCCCACTCACATTATTTCAGCACACAGGAATGCAAATCAAAGGTCCTCTGAGTGATGGTATTTCTGTCTGAGCCACTTGGAGTGAAGCTTATAACACCTTAAATGAGCAGTGTGACATGTTTGACATGCGGTGGCTCTAATCTGGAAACTCCCTGCTGGTCAACAGAAGATAATCTGCTGCAATAATAACATCCAGTCAGCACTTAAATAAAAGATTAGACAGTCAAACGCAAAATATTTGGAGACAGTAAAAGTCTGACACGACAAGACTAAACTGGGTGGTGACGGGGACAGACAGAGGGAAGAAATTTAATTTTCATTTGCCACAAATTTCCTTTTTTACTTGAGTACTATGTTAATCTAAAAACTTTTTCTCAACAATGAATTATATGTCAATTGCATTTTAAGCTAATACCTAAAAATTCTCAATTTTAGTTATTTTAAGACAGAATCTAAAAAAGAAAAAATTTCAACATGTTAATATGTTACGTTATGTTATGTTAAGTCCATGCATATGGAGGACTTTAACTGTCAAAATCAAAAATCAATAAGCAAATAAATAGTTAATAGACCATTACATGCAATAAAAATAATGTTAAAAACGAATGTAGGCATAAATTAATTGATAAAATGTTAAACAGGTGAAAAAGTGATATTTCTGGTTTAATTTGCTTCTGTGTTTATTTACTTTTTTATTCATTGCCCTATTTATTTAGATACATACAGAATGTAAAAAGCAAAGTAAATTAATATAATAATATAAAAAGAATAAATTCATAAATAAAATGAAAAATTAAATGGGACAGTAAATAAATAGGGCAATTAATAAAAGGGTAAATAAATACAGACGCAAAGTAAAACAAATATCAATTTATTTCACATTTTATAAATTAATTTATGCTACATTTATTTTTAATATTATTTTTGTTGCATTTAATGGCGTAGTAGTTTGTTTATTGAGTCATATATTTATTATTTATTTATTTATTTTTGATTTTGGCAGTCATGGTAGCCTGATATCAGACTGAACTGTCGGCTTGTTACACCTCATTTCCATATTGAGAAATGAAGAAAGTCATGAAGAGCGAGAGAAAGAGCCAACTCAGAGGAGTGGGCGGATTCGAAGGTCTGGACTCTGGTCCTCCATACGTACAGAGAGTATGTTGTTTTGATTTTAAAAAAGCTGTTAAAGCTGTTATTTCATTCAGTGCATAATTAACACAAAAGAATACTTTGCCACAAAGTAAAAAAAAAATACAACATCTGACTACTGCTCAGTCCAGCAAAACTGTTATTGTCTCTCTGTGCTGCCTCGCCTTAAATAAACTATGTGATGTGAGAGCGACCAATCAGCTGTCAGAGTTCTGGGCGTGGTTCCCTGAGCAGTCAGCTGAGAGTCAGATCAGCTGATCTGCAGGTGGTGCAACCTGTCAGAGCTACTGCTGCTTTTATTTTTCATCTGTCAGGTGAAGGACAACAGAATTAATGCAGCTAATTACAAGTACATGCATCTAAGATGAACTACAGGTTGGAGATTAAATATGTGATGCAGGTTTTAGCTATTTGTAAAGCCCAAAAAACACTCTACAGATGTGTCATTTGTGCCATTTTCAGCCATTTCTGTCCACCAAAAACCTTGAAACAGTCCTTCGCGCTTTTATTTAGTCACGGTTAGATTACTGCAACTCTCTTTTCTCTGACTGCAGCAAGAAGTCTCTTTCCTCTCTGCAGCTCATCCAAAATGCAGGTGGATCCAGGATTTTAACTTGTAACCAGGAAAAAGGAGCACATTACACCCATCATGTCATCTTTGCACTGGCTGTCTGTAAGTTTTGGGATTTACTCATCACTTTAAAAGCCAGTAACAGCCATCACAGGCCCTGAGGTCCTCAAACGCTGCTCTCCCGGTGGCTCCAAAATCTAAACTAAAAAGAAAAGTGATAGAGCGTTTGCCATCAGGACGCTCTGCAACAACCTTCCAGAGGAGATTAGGACGGCTAAGTCGTCTCTACTTAAAATTAACTTTTATAGATATATATAGTTTTATATAACTTATTTTTGCTCATTGTTTTGTTCTAAGACTGTATTTTACGTTTTATTGCTTATTCTCTGTATTATTTATTGATGGTGCCATTGTCCATGTTATTTTATGATTAGCACCTCCATTTTATGTCCTATAAATAAAGTTTATTATTATTATTTGGGTTTAGTTAATACATTTTTTCCCTTCCTTTGACATCTTTGTTGTAACTGGTGAATAAAGTGGTGAAAATGATTTCTTTTTCCTACTTTGGCAATATTACTGTTAGTTTGGATTTTACTGAGCCATTACGTTTACTGCTCCTGGTCTTCTGCTACAGGTGAAATGCACATTTTATTTTTATTTTCACAATAAATCAATCTACCAAAAACTTAATTAGGCAGGATGTGAGCCACAGGAGGTCATTATAGAGACTCAATGAGGAAATAAAGAGTGTTTCAGAGTGTTAAATCTTCTGTATATGAATGTCCATAATGTCACTAAACAGTTCAGTCTAATTCGGTTACATAAACAGTGAAGGACGCACAGAGCTGGACCGGTTTAACTCATATTGTTCTGTGTTGTTTTGGCAAAAGGATCAGTTTAGTCTGCTGTGTCATTAACTTGTTGTTATGGTAACAAGGGCAGAGGTCACAGACCGAGACTATGACGCTGGGAAAGAAGAGAAGAGCCCTCATGCCCCTATGAGGACGCTTTGTTTTCTTTTCTTTTTTTCTCCCTCACTTAATTTTCTGTTTAAAGGGGCAATCCAATGATTTTTGATCATTCTTTTTTTAGATCTGCCAACTATCCGGACGTCCAACATGAAATAGCTGTAATATCCCTTCAAATTCAGTGGATTCTCTTATATCTTAGGTGAGAGCATCTATACATACAAAGTATTCAACGAGTAATGAAATAATGCCAGGTCTGACACAGTCTCACCTGTATTCACTTGTTTCTCAAACTTCCTTCACAGTCACTGGCTCATTCACAGCTGTGTGGAGTCTAACATCCAATCATATTCATGTACGTCTACAGTGTGGCCATTATAACCTGATACCTCTTATTATTACGCTGTAGATGTACTCACGTTGCTGCTGTGTGCTGATAAAGCTCCCTCTACTACCCCATCCTCCTCTGAGGGTGTTTTTTATATATATACATTTATATAAACACCTATTTTTTCAAGTATTTGTATACCTAACAGTCTTTACTGTATTAGTCCAGCTTTGTTGTCCTTCTTCTTAGCTGTCATGTCTGTTCCTGTGTAAATACACTGAAAGCAATGTAAAACTGGTTTTAATGTCCTTGTATGCAATATAGCTTATTCTGACTCTGATGTTTTTTTGGGAATGTTATTTAACAGGTGTGACTGATGGAAAGATCCTCCCATCAAAGTTTGTGCAGACATTCATGGTGCCCAGAGAATGAATCCTACTGACTTTGGTGACCCCCTGACCTTTCATCTAGTGCCATCATTAGGCAAAAATTCAATTTGTCCAATACTTTGGTTTGAGATCAAACACACTGAACAGAAATATAAACTCAATACTTTCATTTCTGCTGCCATTTTTCATGAGTTGAAAGAAAATATCTGTTTTCTATGCACATAAAGGGCTTATTTATCTCAATTTTTTGTGCAGAAATTTGGCTTCTTTATCTGCAAGATTGTCCAGCCACCCAGACAACTGATGCAAAAAAAGCACATGGCCAGAATTACTTAGGTCTTCAGTTATTAACAACAATTTCAGGGGCGGAGGTTTAGCTCAGTTGGTAGAGCGTCCGCCCCATGTACTGAGGCTGTGAGTCCTCTGCAGCGGCCGCTGGTTCGATTCCCGCCTTCAGCCCTTTGCTGCGTGCCCTCTCTCTCTACCCCATTTCCTGTCCACTCTTCAGGCTGTCCTCTCAAATAAAGGCAAAATGGCCAAAAAAATAACTTAAAAAAAACAAAAAACAATTTCAGAACATTTTACACAACAGCAGACAACAAATTTGAACACCAACATATACACAATACTGTTGATCTGCAAGGCGATGAAGAGGGAGACAAGACACTGGACATAAGTGAATGTGACGCAGATCTATCCGTCTGTTTTCTCACTGTAACAGAGACTCCAGTCTGCAGTGTAGTTCAAACACTTCATGCTACATGATCAACCAAAAGTTTTTGTATCACCTTGACATTTCTGTCCATATTTGCATGCTCGCTCTCTCTCTCTGCTGCGATCACACTTTGGGCTGACGATGTGAGCGCTGTCATCTCACTCAGGAGCGAACGTTGCTCTTCTAGCATGTAACCTTTTGGTTAGTTGGTTTAGTTAAATATTTAAGACTGGAGGCACCTTACCAGTGGTCATATTATATGTTTTTTTCAGTGGTCAATAACAATGCTGACAGTTGTTATCTAATGTCGATATCAAAACAAAGAAAAGTCATGTATAATTCCATTATTTCATGCACATTACAATCTAACATATGTGGTTAATTTAGCCAGTAGCATGTTGTTTGAGACGTATTTCATTTTAAACTATGACTGTTGTCAGAACTGTTGAAAGAACAGGGTACATCATTCAACATACATTGAGTACACACACAGTATACATTCAGTGCTAGCCAGATAAACTTGCTGTCATTTAGGATGCCAGGAGAAACGTTTAGATAAGACAATGTTTATTCAGGACATTCAGGCAAACATTTACAGCAGGATGCATGAGAGTTACTGCACAGGGAGGGATCAAAACTAACTTGCTCTCCACCTTCCCAAAACTCACAAGGCCACCTGCAGATGTGTCTGCGCACATTTTTGGTTCATCAGCCTTGCGATCGCCAGAATCGGGCAATGACAATTATCTCACAATGCCAGATAATAACTGCCACTGATCAGTCTATCACTGCACTTCACAGTTCTACCAGCTGGTACGTCAGATCCTTCATGAAAATTGTTTCTCTGAAAGTATGAAAGCAGAAGACATTTCACTTTTTCTCTTCCTAGCCTCGTTCTTCTTCTCTTTCTCCTCATCAGTCTCTTTTTCACCCTCCTCCTCCTCCTCCTCCTTCACGCATAAACAGGTGTAGCCTGCAGGGTGGAACAGCTGTTGCCGTGGCGCCAAGTCAGCGAATCAAGTCCAATGTTCCAACAAACCCCAGACAGAGTCTCTGGTACCTCCCTCTAACTCGCCACAACACCTTCACACCTCCTCCACCTCCTCATATTCCTGCACTCCCAGAGCTGCTGCTTGTTTAGGCACAACACCACCAGCTCGCTGCTGGTCCCAGCCGTCTGTTTGTACTGGTGTGTGTACGAGCATGTCAGGGAGACAAATACAGCAACTTGACTGACATGGCAGCGAGCCGACGGAGCATCAACACAGATGAGATACGGGCCCGTGGGAGGCTGAGCAGCCAGTCTCCCGCCCCGCAGGCCTGACGTCTCTGTTTCTGCCTCGGCAAAGATCAAAACCCTGTCAACAAAAAAAGTAACCACCCCCTCCAACCCTACCATCTCTTCATCTTCACATCCCCTCATTTCCCCCATCATCATCATCATCATCATCATCGTCCTCCCGTATTTTTTCCCTCCCTCCCTGTGTTGGTGCCCACTGACTGTCTGCTGTTGCA
>JAJHUR010107884.1:0-26214 GCA_027495735.1 Lutjanus campechanus | reverse complement strand
GAGAAAAGATGAGGTTCAGTTAGTTTTGAAGAGAAACTTTGAGTAAATTTCACAGCCTGTACTTTTGACTTTTGCTGCAGTGAAGAAGTCGAATCATTATTTCCACCAGTCTTTTTTTAACACAAGTATCTGTACTTCTTCTCGAGTACAGAATGTGTGCACTCCTGCCACCTCTGCAGCGAGGTGAAGAAACCCTTTAAAATGCACTTACTCTGCTGCCTTTCACATTTCATATCTCCACCATTCCTTCATGCTGTTAGCAGAGGTGGCTAACAGATGATAGCCCCGCTGCTGTGTTTACACTGCAGCCAGTAAAGCCAATTATATGATAATGAGTTGCTGGTGATATTCCTGCTCTTTGAGTGACAGGCGTACAGATGGCAGCTGCTGTCGTCGCTCTCCTGTTATAATTATATTACCGTCTAATCTGATCTGCCTCTTCCCCTTGTTCAGCTGATCATTACTCTACTGAGAAGCACAAGCTTACAGTATGAAACCACTAGAGAGAGGCCGTGATTGGCTGCATTTACGCACAGCATGTGATTCTGTCTCAGAATCATGAACCCATTTATTTATTGTGTAAACTTTCCCTCTGATCGCTGCCTGCTTTCACAATCTGCTGCTATTTCTCTTTTTGCACCGTTTTGCAGTTTGATGCTGCATGATGGATTAAGATTTGATTACAGTTGCAGTTTCTTTGCGCTGTACTCTAATCAGTTTGATCACTTCACTTTAAAAATTCATCATGATGGTGTTTTTATGGTTGTCAGTCAGACAACACAATGCCGCACTCTGCTGCAAACGCTGGTGGAGAAATACAAGTGGGTTTCTTCCTGCTTGAGGATGATTGGCTTCTGAGATATTGTACAATTTTCTGAGTTTTGAAACGTCCACTGAAGCAAAGGCCTGTTGGGAAAGAATATCTGTGTCACGCCATAGGGCTTAGGAAGGCCACGAGAACTACAGTCTTAATAGAACAGGACAGCATTTCAGAAAACATGCTTCTGTGCTTTTTTATGAGAGTGAGAAGAGATGATGGATACCAGTCTCATGTCTGTTTAGTGGCCTGCAGAGCTGGAATCAGGACATAATCAGCCTGGTTCAGAGTACAGACTGGAGGCAGGGGGGAACTTTACACAAAGCTGAGATGGAACTTCTCATCCCGCTCAGGAAAAGAAAGCAAATAAGCACATTTCCCAAATAAACTACACATTTAACTATGACAAAAACTCACACAAAGGGTCACGGTACTGAAATGCCTTTCGACATGATTGGGTGACAACTTTTCTAAAATTACAGCTAAACAGTGACTAAAATGTGTTTCTGAAAACGTTTGATGCAAGAAATAGGCAATGTAGTAACAGAATCTTGATTCATGTTTGATCAGCACTGCCTAGTTTGACAGTTTGATCTGCGTTTTGTGAGCCTCAGGTGTTGCGCTCGAAATGTGACTTTTTCTGGACTCAAGACCTGGGATGGATGGAGATCTTGCTGAATGGGAGTGTTGCCAGGCGGGGCTTCAATACTCAATTCCTTAAAGGTATCAAAGTCAATAACCCAGAACCAAGAAGAAGTTTCAAACAATACTCGCATTCGATCCTCCTGGCACACTGCTGCAGCATCTACAACCCACACAGACTATGGTGTGGTGACGTCGTGCTGAGAGGCCACCGTAACATCAATGTAAACTACGTCTGTACAACATGCCTGTGGTGTCTGGTAAAAAATAAAAAGCTTACATGTGGAAGGATTATTTCATGAATGCTTTCATTCACATGATGGATATCAAATGACAGAGACAAAAAGGTATTATACAAAGTACTCTACTGCTTTAAAGAGCAGAGCTCAGCAACCTTTGCTATCTAAAGAGCCTAAACTTTTAAATCAGGACTCAACAATAAGGATTGCCTACTTGCCTTGGGCAAGTAAAATGCCATGTTGGGCTAGTAAATCTAGCAACTCACTTGCCCTTGTGAGTCAAGTTGCCCTTGACTTGTAATTTTTCATGCAAAAATGTCAGAAAATGCTGTTTGCAGCCTCTTAAATATGGAGATGTCCTGCTTATCATATTGAACTGAATATGTTTGGTTATGGATTGACATAACAAAACATTTAAAGACATCACCTTGGACAAACATTTTTCACGATTTTCTGACATTTTATAGACATTGCAGTCCTAGATTAAACATCACAATTAACTTTAGTCTTTGTTTTTATTTGATAGCCACCAGTTTGACTTACAAAAATTGACCTCGGGTAATTAAATTTCTGACCCATTTCCCCGACCAGGCAAGTGAAAAAAAACAACACTGTAAATTTTCTATTTTTCTTGGCAATTTTTCTGTTTTTGGATTTTGCATCCATAATGAGGCTAGGGAGACCAAAGACTAGCCACTGCCAAAATTCAGAGGAAAAGACACCAAGCCCGAGGCGATGATGCACATTTTAGCTGGTGAAATATTTTTTAAAATTTCATTTGGTGTGTAGTCGACATCTTTTTTTTTACAATTAACGAATGTAAGAATGGCTTCAGGCCTACAATAATAAACGAAAATTAGAATGTAAATGTAAAAAAGAACTGTTAGTCATTTCAGTTTAGTTTTTCGTCAAAGCCACCGTGAGCCACTGGAGAGGGGCAAAAGAGCCACATCCAGTTCAGGCTTTAAGGGTACTGGTCTTGGTACTGGTATCATAATTTTTTTTAAACAATAACCAGCCCCTAGTGGCCAGATGTACCTGCCAGAGTAAATGAAAGATGAGCTCTCAGATTTGTCTGGATTTTGGGCTACCAAGAAAGCAGTTATCTTAAAACTAGTACTGGGCACAGTCCTGCACAAAGCACCCTTCGATTTTAACCAGATGTTCATGCATCTACTGTGTACATGTTCGCCCGCAGCAGAGACACTCGGGCTTTGTGAGTGACTAAGACTGCGTACATCTATGTTTGCATGTGTGAGGCTGCAAATCTGTGTTGACTTCAACGTACACAAGCTCTGTGCAGCTGTTGAGATGATTTACCCAACATCTGTGGTCTGCGCAGTAGGCCTGGATTATGAGATAGGCAGGCAGAGTTTGGCAGCAGCGTCACACACTCTTTTAATCCCTCCACAGACTGACACAACCGTCAGAAACACACTCGTAAACATGCTTGGATGTTCACATTCTCAGCGATGATGCAGCTCGCTGAGACAACCTGATTCGCTACAGGAATCCAGGGAGGTTGAGGCCAGCGTGGGTGCTGAGGTCATGAGGACGGGGTGCTGCAAAAAGGAGGTGTGTGCTGAGCTGACGCAGGGTGTTGGTTGCTCATGTGGAAATTTCCATTGGCGCAGCATTTTATTGTGGGTGGACAGTGAGTTAGGGGCATTACCCAGCGAGCCCTGCCAGCCAGGAGTCACTCGGGCCAACACAGCGCTCCCAACCCCGCTTCTTTTGCTAAACAAAGCTGATTTGGGTCTGTTTGTCTCCTGCAGCAGCAAATCAAACTGACGCACTGTGCTGCTCACTAGTAAGCCTAATGCAACTCCACTTTAATCAGTGAAATTGAAACAAAGGATGCATTACCTTAGAAGTCCTGCAGAGACTGAGGAGATTTATGACTCTGTGTAAAATACAGAGATGGCTAAACTGAATACTCCATCTAAATAGTAAAGTAAACCACTTAAAACCTGTTTTTTAACTATCCAACACTCAACCTGTGAGGGTTTGAAAAGTGGCTCTAAAAAGTTTTGCAGCTTTCTTCTTTTGATTGGAATGAATTCCAAGGATGAGTTTCATGCTGAAAAAGTTCTTAGAAACTTTTTTAAATCACTCCAGCAGTATAATCAACCATTCAACTGTTCACTCGGAATGTTCCAAACCCTCATATATCCACTTCTTCAGAACAGAGAGAGACTAACCTCGAGCTGCAAAGATTAATCAGTTTGAGTCTTTTTTTTTTTTTTTAAGAAAAAAAGTCAAAATTCTCAGATTGCAGCTTCTTAAATGTGAATATTTTCTGCTGTCTTTCCTCCTCTCTGACAGTAAACATCTGACATTATATTGGCAAACAACTATTAATCAATTAATCAAGAAAGCAATCAACCACTTAATTGATTTATACATGTAAGATATATGTAATTTATGAAATGTTTTGGTTTGCTTTTATTCTTTTTACTTTCTAGACTTGCTCTTTCTCAGAAAACACCCTTGTCCAGACAAAAATTTGTAACTTTAAACATTTATAAATATGTTGAAGCCTCAAAATCTAATGATGCATACTGACGAGATAGGTGTTGAAATGTGCAATTTTTTACTATTTTTTATTATTTACGATTTTTTTTAATATTAACGTTGGCCCTTTAAAGTTGTCTCCAAGATTTTTATCAACTCTGTCAGGTTTTTACAAAAACATGATTTGTCAACTCTGTCAAATGTCAACAGTCGACGTCCACATTTGATTAAAAAAAATCTAATCTATAGGAGGTTGGCCTGTTTGAGAATTTGAGCCTTTAGAATATATTTTCCAGCATAATTGAAACTGAAAGAGTAAAAATCGAAACTTCCTCAAAACATTTTGTAACAATTCTCAAGAATGAGTGCAGGCAACAGTTGATGACGGCTGATGGAAGATCCAAAACCAAAGTGACCATTTTTACAAGACAGTGGTGACATGAAATGAATCAGCCCAAAACAGACATGCATTTATCATCCCTGTCAGCCACATCCCACCCCCCCACCCCCCCACAACCTTGCCCTCCATCAGGCTCTGTACTCTTTGACTGTGCCTGCTGTGGTGAAGTGCAGCCTGGAGCTCTTTCCTCATTCAGGACTGAAAAATCCTCAGAAGTGTTATTTATGTCCAAGGTCGTCTCTGCTGCCGCTGCTCGTCACTTCCGATTACGCAACCTCGTGTCTGCCCTCAGATTTGCCTTAATCTGACACATGCTGAAGCGCACACTCTGTTTTGCTCCGTCATGTTGTGTTTGTGTCGGCTCAGCAGCAGCACGTAATATGTAACCGAGAAATTCACTGCATCCGCGACACGCTCTGTTGTCACGGTGACAGTGGAGAATTACTCTCCATGTCACTGAGTCAGTCTGCAACCTTTGATTGTCTTTTTACACAGCTGTGTGTCTGTGATTATTTGCATTTCCTCACTACAGAACACCCTCTTAGAAATAAAGGGTTCTTTGGCTTGTTCCCATAGGAGAACCATTTTTGTTTCCTGGTAGAACCCTTTATAAAGTTTGCTCCTGGAGCTCTCTCAGGGGGTTTTGCCTTGAACCAACTGTAAAAGGTTCCACCCAGAATCTCCTACACTAGGCTCTACAGAGAACCTCTCTGTGGTGTTATGGTTCCACCCAGAACCCTCTCTAGGGGGTTTATCCAGAAAACTTTCCACCTTATAAGGTGCCCCCAGGGGGATCTACCAAGAACCCTTGTATATTCCAAGGGTTTTGTTTAGAGCCAAGTGGGTTCTGTCAGGAACCAACTTATATGCCAAGTGTTTCATCTAGAAGCCACCCATTGGGTTCTATCGAGAACTCTTTTATCTTCCAAGGGTTTCATCTAGAGCCCAGCAGGTTCTATCAGGAACCATTTTATATTCCAAGATTTTCATCTAGAAGCCATCCATGGGGTTCTACTGAGAACCCTTTTATGTTCCAAGAGTTTCATCTAGATCCCAGGCAGGGGGTTCTAATGAAAATGGTTTTATATTCCAAGGGTTTTATCTAGAACACACCCAGTGAATCTAAAAATAGCCTTTTTATAAGGGTTCCACCTGTAACCCTCTTGTCTTCTGAGGGTTCTCCAGAGAACCATATTGTATTCTACAGATGAGGCAAAAACATGAGAAGATGTGAATATTTGAGGGTGAGGATCTTTTAACACACATGCCTTCAACAGTCCTTGAAGAACTCTTTCTTCTAAAAAGGGTTCTTTGGATGAAGGTGTTCTAGTCTTACAAAGAACCATTCCTTCAAAAAAGGTTTCTTCAGAAGCAAATGGTTCTTGGTAGAACCTCAGCCCCTCAGGAAGAGCCATTTTGGAACCCTTATTTCTAAGAGAGCATTAGTCACACCACAGTGATCTCCTGTAGACGCATCAAACTGTATTGACCTCTGAAGGCCTGAGAGTCCGATCAGAGCACCGGCTGCATCGCTGACTCAGCGTTCTCCTTCATGTCCTGATGACACGGCTGAACCTCCAGGTCAGCCCAGTGTTCTGCTGGGACTGAATCCCTGCCAGGAGAACCGGGAGGATCAGGATCTGAGCCAGCAGGGCCTCTCTGAGAGTTTCTTTCAGTGTGCGCGGTGATCACACCTACAGCAGAGGAAGAGGGTATTGTCTCTGTGACTGCAGGCCTGTTTGTTCTGAAAACAGGATCTGTGGACTCGCTGATCGCCAAGGCGACAAAGTTTCTGCCTGTGATCTCACCGGCTCCCAGTGTTGCGTAACGAGAGGCTGTTCAGTCAAGTGGAGCAGGACGGTCGAGCGGTAGAAATGGATGAGTTTGCAAGACAGCTGAAATACAGATTATTGATATCATCAGTCCTTTTGTAAATGAATTTCAGTGGCTTTGTTGTGTAAAGAGCAGCTGCAGGTTTGATATGAATCTTTTTTACTGCTGTATTTTGGATACGATAGATAATCTAGTCTGGATGTGCCTTAGGCCAGCAAAACTGAAACTACACACACATCTTGGCTTCATGAAGCTTTGCAGTTACACTGTGAAAAAAAAAAGATAGTTGAGACAACTCAAGACTTCAAGGCACCACACTGCAAAGACTTTTGAGTTTTGAGCACAACTCAAACTCTTAAAAAAGTTTTCCAGACCTATAATCTTTAGCTGAGGTAATTTTTGAATCTTTGAGTTTTAGAAACTGAAACTGAAATTGTATTTGAATTTGAAATGAAATGGTTTTAATTAAAAAATAATAGAATTTTAACCATCATTCACTTTCTCTTCAATAATTTTAACAATATCTTTTAATTGGAGGGTTTCTAATAGGGTTTGCAAATTTTAAGCACTTTCATTTATTGATCATTGGTAACATTAATGATCAATGAATTGATTACTTGTCATTAGAAAAGACATAAAAATTTAGCTTATACCAAACAAATGTATATCCCCACATCCACAGCAAGATACTGAATATTCTCTGACAGCATTACAAGTCTCTGTATTAAACACATATACCTGAATATCATATTGCAGGAGTAGCACGCTATGTTTCAGATCTCTGTTTGATAGTAGATCGATTAAGTTCTACTCGATCAATCCAATTCTTAAGAACCAAGCAATTGATCGTCGATGAATTGTTATCATCCCTAGTTTCTCAAATTCAAAGATTTAAGTTTATCTAACTAAGAAAAGCAAATTATCTCAACAAAAGATTAGTAGTTGGTAAAGAATCTGAGTTGGGCTAAAACTGACCCGAAAAGTACAAGCCACGTTTAGATTTTTTTTTTTACCCAAGTTTGTTTTTTGTAACTTTCTTTTTATTGGTATTTTCAAATTGAGAGAAAAAAGAGAGACAGAAAAGAAAAGAAAAGAAAAGAAAAGAAAAGAGAGGGCAGTAGAAAAACTATAGGTAACATGGGCCATACCTTAGTGCAAGGAACAGGATTTTTTAGTTAGAGTGGGTTATAGTCTATACATTATAAAGTCCATTTTTCCAAGACCTTTATGTTTGTTCAGGAAAAGGTCAGTCTCTCCATGCAGTTTATTTAGTTCACGATTGCATCTTTACGATCCAGTCGGTCTTTGATGGAGGGTTTGCCCACAGCCACTTCCGTGTGAGGGCTTTCTTGCTTGCAACAAGAAGGACTCTATAGTGGTACTTATCATGGGCAATGAGATTGTTTGGGAATTTGCTCAGGTATAGTGTGAGAAAAGAGCAATCAACTTTAATCCCAAAAATGGTACTCATTACCTCTGCAATCTCTTTCCAAAATGGGAGGATTAAAGAGCAGTCTCAGAATACATGAAAGTGGTCTGACATTGATTAACCACACTGCCTCCAACAATCATTCTGACCAAGAGAACACCCGCTGTAAAGATTTGACTTTGGGAGTCGCAAAAAAACGTATCATATTCTTCCAGCAGAACTCTTACCAGCACCTTGAGTTGGTGGTTTTAACCTGATTCTCCCAGATATCATTCCAGTCTTCTTCAGATATCTCCAGGCCTGATTCCTTCTCCCATTTCTGTCTGTCCTGAGCAGTGGAGTGGTTTCTGGAGTTTTATATTCTCTTGTATATCTTTGATACTAGATTTTTAAAACCTTTAGCTTTGTGTGCTTCAGCAAATATATTAATCGAATCGGTTTGAATATCCTCCGTCACCCGAGTTTGTGAGAGACAGAGACATAGAGAGGGTCGTGTCGAGAGGGGAATCCCACACCCACAAAAGATCATGAGAGTATGAGAGTTTTTTGCAAATCAAGGGTGAAATGCTCCCAGGATGTTGCCATTTTTTGTTGAGGTTTGTTAACCTGTCACTTCTCGGTCACAATTTCATATGCATATTTGCACCTCTCAGCAGAGGAACGAGAAGATGGCTCACTCGCTAAAGCCGCCAGCTCTTGAAAAACAATACTTAGTTCAGGTCCACAGTGTTAAAAACACGCTCGATGATGTAACCAACGAATTGTTGACAATTTAATTCGTCGGCAACTAATTTTGTAAGTGATTTTTGTCGACTTATCAATGCACCCTCATTGCAATTGTCTTGACATTGTGAGTTTTCTCATCCTTTTTGTTTTTACAGTTTACACCAAACTTTTAAACAAATCAAACTACAACTGTACTCGCTGTACTCAGCCTGATCAGCTTACAGAGGTGTCTAAATAGGCTCTGAGCTTTCCACACATTCTTTTTTACTTCGCTTCACCTCCGAGCCTCTTTATCCTTCACCTACTGTACCCGCTGTGTCCTGCTGAATATGCATCAGCAGCTGCTTTAATTGATTCTAATTCCAGTCACAGTGAATGGGGGAGTTTTACATAAGCTTTACATACCGAGAACTAGTTTGAAATGTGGCTGTAGTAAGCTCACTTCTAAGTCCTTGTTACACCATGCAGGGCTTACTGGTTTTTGGTCAGCATGCATTAATAATACACCAGCTGAGTGAAGAGAGTGTCACATCAGCTGTTTGCATCAGCGTGGTCAACTCAAGTATCTGAAATGCCTCTTGATGGTGCTCCAAAGACTCTCTCATCACCCTCTACTTTCATTTGTCTGGTCTAAACTGTGGTCTGTGTGGGTGTAAAAGCTGTCAATCAGGCTCTGATGTGGATCAAATCCAGAAATCCAAGAGAAACAGGGACCAGCAGCACATGATGCACATCATAACGCCCACACCTACAGTCTTCTAAGGCATCTTATCACAAATCAACACAAGTTGATTCATGCTGACACATGAGGATTCACTGCTGTCCTCTTTCCAAGCGTTATGATTTGCTGTAGGCTTGATCTGGCTAAATATAGTCTGAATGTATCTTAAGCTGGAGTACACTGTGAAACTACACACATAGGGGTGGGCGATATGGCCTAAATCAGCCGTATCCTATCTCTGCTTTCTGTAAAAACTGGAACAGTAGGTTAGGGTTGTTCTGATTCCAATACCAGCATCAGAAATTCCTCCGATGCAGCCTAAAGTGCTGGATCGGGTATTAGCGAGTACGCAGGTCTATGTGCTGATCCAATGTCACGTGATTTATGTGCCAAAAAGGATCCTGCTGCCTCCCAGCAGCGTCCCATATATGCACATTTTTTTTTAGCTTGAGCCAGACCATACAACAACAATAGCTATCATATCATGTCTATACAGGGTTACTATCATCCTTGTCCCAGACAGGAATTCACAACTTCAAACAATTTTAAAAAGTGTTAAAAGCCTCTAAAACTAGCAACACTTACTGATAACATAATCCTCTTTGTTTTAAATTTTAATGAAAATTTTGGCCCTTTAAAGTTGTGTCCCAGATTTCTGTCAGATTTTAACAAAAACATGACCCTAACCCCCTACCCTACACACCTAACCCCCTAACCCCCTAACCCCCTACCCTACACACCTAACCCCTAACCCTAACCCTGGTAAACTTTATATTATATTGCTGTCAGATGTGATTCAACCATAACATGTCGACTCTGTAGTCCTTCTGAATCAAAGCTAAATAAGAATTATGGTTTAAAAATGTGTATTTTGATTAACACTAAGAGAACTCTGAGACACTTTAAGAAATAAAATATCTGCTCACCACAACTATGTTGTGAAATGAATTTTTTTTTTTTTAACATTTTGTCAACTCTGTCAGATTTTCCATCTGAGGGAGCTGACGTCTAGGAGGTTGGTCCATTACAAGATTTATTAGCCAAGAGTTTGACCTTTTAAAATATATTTTCCAGCATAATTGAAGAGCAAAAATCAAAACCTCCACAAAGTTTTGTCCCAATTCATGGTTCATTCACTGGTACCAGATCTGTAGTCAGTATCAGACAATATGCAAAGTTCAGGTATCAGAAATGGTAACAGGAGTGAAAACACATTCAGAACTTGTGTGGATGACATGAATGATGTCCTCAGGTAGAGATGTCTCCGTATGACCTGAGTGCTGCATCAACATGGCAGTGAGTCCACAAGTACAGAAAAGTGTCTGAATTTGCCCTTGACGGCTTCACAGCGTTCACAGCATGTGTGCGACCACGCAGAGGATTTGTGTTGTAACCGCTCTGTGCTCTCCTTCACAAGTGCTGACTGATTATATTACACACAGTGCTGGTGCTGGTCACTGAGCCCCGGCAGAACAGTCAGCTAAGTGAATGTGAGTCAGTGCGGAGCGGCAGCGGAGCTGCTGTGATGCCCGGCGGCAGCAGCAGCAGCACTTCACTAATAGAAAAGACTGTTATGCAATGTGATTTTCTGTGTGGCTGATTTGGGATTAGTAGGTTAGAGGTGGACGGGGTCAAAGCACTGCCACCACCTTCATTTCAGTGTGTTGCACCACAATGAATCAGTTCAGCATATGCTCCTGCAAACTGAGCTGGTGGTGTGTGTTAGTGTGTATTAGAATAATGCCTTGTGTAACTCAGTGAAGCAGCAGTTTTTCAGTCTTGGCTCTAATGTAATAAGCAGCTCAGTCTGAGCTCTGGAAGATTGTGGGTGTCAACTAGCAGGATTTGGAGAACTTATTTGATTTACTTCTTATTTATAAGACTTTCTTCATGTGCGGCGGAGGCCATTTGTAAAAGACGTTAATCCAAATGAAATACTGAGGAATGCTTTCCTCACTTCTGTCGCAAATTGCATCGCAAAGCAGTTCCTCTCCGGAGCCAAACAGAGGCGAGGGGGGCGAAATGTATTGCTTTTTATTGTGCTGACTGTTGGTCTGGAAAATCATTTAAAAAGTAAACAGATAAATGTTTATTGGTCTGTAAAGGCCCCTCCTTTGCAGTGCAATAACATGTTGGCAGATGGAATCGAGGACAGCAGTCCAAAGTCCCTCAGTAAGAGTTAGTCAGATTTTCTCTGCCTGCTGCCAGTTTCGAAAAACTGTGAGTTTGCCCCCGAGGAGCCGTGCTGTTTATTATGTTGAGGATCCAGTTTGGGCAGTGCCACTTATATCTGTTGTGTCAACACTATCTGTGTCTCTGTTACGCAGCATATCACTACTGTGTGAATACTCTGGTTTCAGCATTATCAAACCCTACTGTATATGTTAAACACTGCATAGATATCCAATATTTACATTAGGGCTGGACAGTTAATCAAAATTTTATTGAAATTGCAATATGGCTTTCAAATCACTGGAGGTGCAATATTTGTTAAAGATAAAATGTGTGTCAAAAAACTTAAATTCATGAATGTTGTGAGTCAGAGATGTCCTGTCCTACAAATCAGATTCTGCAGACTTAAAAAAAAAAACATCTTCATTTTGGTACAGATTCCTGCAAAAATCACACCATCGTCGTTTTAACATGTTTTTCAATCAAAATAAGAATAATGATAAAAATAAAAATCATCATTACGTCCAATATTGCGACTCATACTGCAATCAGTCGGAATAATCGCAATTAGATATTTTTTCAAAATTGTTCAGCCCTAATTTCCACGTTTAATAATCTTTATTTGAATAAATGAGCTTTTTTTTAATTTGAACATGTGAAAAAGAAAAATGAATAAATAAATAGCCTGAATGTCCATAAACTAAAAACATAATAAAAACATAACTAAGTAGATAATCTAAAAGAAAAATTGCAATGCACTTTAAATAGGAACTCACAATAGATTAAACAAAATTGTGATAAAACAGTACATAAAAGAATGTTACTGTAAAGAGACTAAATGTGTAAACTATGACAAACTATTGGGTTGAATTAAAGGTGTTATGAATACCAGTGGCCTTAAAGGGATAATTCAGAGGATTATTTGAAGTGTGGTTGTATGAGGTACTTATACATAATCTGGTTTATGGTTAAAATAAACCATTTCACAACATTTAAAAGGCTCTGTGGCACTTACACGGACATCCAGTGGGACTTTATTTAAGCCTAATATCACTCTCTCCCAAGCAACCAGACTCCATTAGCACAAAGAGTCATTTTTACCTCACAGAACACGGGAGTCGCTGATCAGCTGTTGCTTCAGTCAGTTAGTTTGTTCGTGTTACTGTCTGACTTTGGTGTACAAAAAAAAAAGGCTCAGTTTGACTCGCCAAAGTTACACAATAGCACACACAAATGAATCGATCGAGGCAGCAATAGATGAACAACTCCCGTGCTCTGCGAGGTAAAATGACGATGATGTTTTGCCAAAGGAGTCTGGTTGGTTTGGAGAGAGTAATATTTGCCTCAGATAACAGCGGTTTCCTGTCAGAAAAGGCTGTCTGACAACAAAGTAAAGCTGTGAAAATATTCTAAATATACCGTGCTCTTAAACTGATATTGATTTTTAAAAATTGTTTACAATACATGTTGCTGCTGACACTGTCCACGACAGTACATTGTTTAGCTTCCTACACTGGTCCTCCTGCTGCTTCTCCAAACTGGGGGCGTGTTGATGTCCATCTACTATAAGTAATACACTGACTATGGATAAGTACCTCTTACAATCACGCTGCAAAAGATCTGTCTGAACTATCCCTTTAAAGGTTCAGTTGTCAGCACACTGTCTCTTCACTGGAAAGTTCTGAGAACCGTTCACAATAAGGCCAGTGGAATAATTCAGAGAACCAGTGGTCTGTTTCTGGAAAGATGAGTTCTTGTTGAATTTGTAAATCTAAATTTTCCTCATTGTGAGCACCAAAGACAAAACTCTGTTCACCTCCATTTATTGGGTTGAGGGCAGAAATGTCAGTAAGAGACAACTTACAGTAAAATCAAATAATACCAAAACTGCCATATCCGCATCCAAGTGAGAAACTGTCTCCCTTTAAAGTGTAAAGATGCTCACTGTGTCTGGTCTCCATCTTCGATGCTCAGCACTCATTTCTATTGTGTCCTAGAAACCCTTAAACAGCGTGGGTAGTACTGACACATCTTCTCCTTGAATTTTATGAATTTTAATGATGTTTGAGTTTATTTGGGTAATGGGATTTTTTTTCTTGTTCTTTGTCTTGGTAGAAACTTAAGGCTGAAGGGCAGTTTCGTCAGTTTGTTAAAAAAAAAAGCTAACATTTAGATAATTCAGTGGAATATTAATGTTTTTTTTAAGCAGGAACAAAAGTAATTTGCATTAAAATACCTGGGTTTAAAGACTACGTAACTTTTGAAAGAGGAAATTACTCAACACTCCTCTTTTAAAAAGGAAAGGTTGAAATTATAAGCAACAAAACAAACCCTTAGTCACTTTAATACACAAAAGGATTTTGCAGCTATGGCCTTACTTGGTCTTGTATGACTAAGGATGTCACAATACCACAGTTTTAGTTATTGGCACCAATACCAGTGAAATTCCACGACTTGATACTACAGTAAAAAACAAAAGCAAAACAATAAACCCCATGTATATACAGTATTTTGATGACAAATGGCACAGACCTGTACCTACATTACTGTAAAAGAGATAAATATAGACTGTTTTTTTTTTTTGGATGGAACGAGTGATATTTGGCTGCAACCCCAACTAGCGTTTTAGGCTGTATCTGAGGCGTTTCTGATACTGGTATCAGTACTGTAATAACCCTAAACATTAGCTTAAGTGAGCAAACTTCTACTTGGTTCAGTGTTTCAGTACGTGAAAGATAATAGTTTCATCACCAAAATAAAACTTGAAGTAAACACAGCGTACTTCTCCAAGGAGACACGTTTGTTGTTTCCTGCTTTTGGTTTCATCCTACTTACTCTGTTAGGTTTCATAATGATTACGTCTTCATAGTAACAGACTCAAGAGAATTTTAGGAAATGAAAATAATTACCCCGTAATTATCATTGTTTTGCCGTTGTCACTGCCAACTGTTCAAAAGTTTCAAAGTCTCCCTTTACAGCAGGAGTCTCAAACTCAAATTGGCTTTTTTGCTTTCATTCCTAATATATTGTCATCACAGTAAACAAAATAAATACAAACAGCTGTTTCCATATATTTTTATGCACCATTTAGCTGTGATTGGACAAACTCCATTAATACCCCTGATAAAAATGGTCAGCTGAGCACTGTTGGTTTTGTCAGTGCTTTTGTCAAACGGCAGAGAGTATACAATAAAAACTCAAGCTTTGTCACGTAGCTGATTACACTGAATGTCACTTTCTAACTTGCTACTTTGCTCTGCTGCTGTGTCTGCTGATAGAGAAATCTTGTGAATGAGCTGTTCCTCTCTGGACATACAAGATCAGCGACTTGCAACATGCAATCCTTCAGAAATACATAAATTATGTACAATGCATTTTTAATAGAATTGTGTTTTTATTTCAAATGTATTCAAAGGAAGGGTAGTTTAAATTGGTATGGAACAAGTAGCAAAAATTGTATTATATTTTTAACATCATACCACTGGCTGAAGGGAGGGGGGAGGCCTTACTTTTAAGCCTCATTTTAAAGTGACCAAGTGAAGATTTAAAAAATTTCTGGCTTTGGCATCTCTGTGTTTTTAGCCAGCAATGCACACAGGTATCCAACAAATATACACTGACTTATACCAGTTTCCAGTGTAACTTTCTCATTTTTCTGCAAACCAACATTCATTCCACCAGATGCTATAATTTCATAAAAAATTACAGAGTGGCTTTAAACAGTTTTGATCAGGTTAAATGGTGGCCAATAAGATTCAGTCAGTGAAACAGTGTGTGGGTTGTGGGTTCCTTGGTGTGGACATGTTAGTCTACGTGTATCAAATGTGTTAAAATGTAACACTCATCCTCATCTCCTTCTGTTTGCAGCATCAAGTTACTGGCTGTGCAGGACCTGCTGGATCGCGAGGCTCTCGATAAGGTAAAGTGGAGCGGTGCGACCCGCCGCTCTGTGCCTGCACGTGTCACCCTGGTTGATTGTGAGGAGTGCTGCTGAACGTGTGGAAGGTTGCACTGATTTGCAGCATAGTAAATGAGATGAGTCACCTCTCAGAGAAATGCACTCAGAAAGTCTCTCTCAGTGTTTCCCATTTATTTAATGTGTTGCTGTTATGCAAATGTTCCCCCTTTCGTTCCACTGTGTGGGTGGCTTTGTTTCACTATATTCGTGGGGTCCAAGACCTGGGATCTCACTGTTCTTGTGGGGACCGAAAGCTTTGTGGGGACCGCAGTGCTGGACCCCACAAGTTTAAAAGGCTGTTTGACGGTTAAGACTTTGTTTTAGGGTTAGTTTTAGGTTATGGTCAGGGTTAGGCACTTAGTTGTGATGGTGCTAGGGAATGCATTATGTTGATGATGGCTTCCCACAAATATAGTAAAACAAGGATCTAAGTGTGTGTTTGTGTGTGTGTGTGTGTGTGTGTGTGTCCCTGCCTCCTGAGTGTAAATGTCTTCTATTTCTAGGCTCACATTCAGGTTTGAACTGTGTTAGTGCTCTCCTGTGCTTTCATTACTATAAATATGACAGTGGTTGCTATGGGTTGGAGGGTGCCCTCTTCAGCAGTGTCAGTAATCAGGATACACCATATTCATCTTTGATTCAGATTGTTTCTTTTTAAAAAACGTAGTGAAAAGATGCTGGTACATTTTGGCTGACAGCTGGGAGCTTTGACGGCCAGATTTCCCGGAAGATAAATTCCACAGAAACATAAATCTGTAGCTTTCCACGTCACTCAGTATTAGAGGATGTTTGTGCTCCACTGCTGTCATGTTAAACCTGATCACTCCTTGACTTGCACTGTTCTGATAAGAGCAAAATATTCAGTATATAATAATGAACAAACTTAAGATTCTTCTCCACATTTAGAGCAAGACTTGTCTGGAAGTATTCAGTTATTACATTATTACATGAATCTCTGCTTATCTGGTAGACGAGTGTTTAAAATTTCACTACAGATCTTGTTAAATCACCCATTCTTGATCCCTTCTTTAAAAAAGTATTACTTCCAACCAAACTAACAACGAATTATTTTTTTTGGTGAAAAAATATATACATACTGTATACAATATATGTAATTCATTAAATGTTTTGGTTTGCTTTAATATTGTTTGTCTTAATTTGCTCTGTGCCAGAAATCAGACAAGAACTTTTAACAATTTAAAAATGTGTTAAAAAGCCTTCAGCATCTCAAACTAACAATACCCACTGATAACATAGGTATAAAAATGTGCCATTTTAATCAACTTTGTTTTGAAATTGAATTTTTATGAAAATGTTGGCCCTTAAAAATTGTGCCCCAGCTTTCTATCAACCCCATCAGATTTTTACAAGAACATGATTTAATCAGGCATAAAAGGGTTTAGCTGTACCCTAAGGACCCCTGCCTCACTTCCTGGTTTAAAAAAGGTGGGAATACTGGTAAACTTTCTATTTTTAGATAAATTCCTGAAATAATATTTCTATCAGATGTGTCTCAACCATAATATATCAACTCTGTAGCCCTTCTAAATCAAAGATAAATAAGAATTAGGGTTTAAAAATGTGTGTTTTGATTAACATTAAGAGAACTCTGAGACTCTTTAAAAAATAAAATGGCTGCTCACTATGAAAATGCGGTGAAATGAAAATATGCAACATTTTGTCAACTCTGTAAAACGCCAACAGTCGATGTTGATCAACATTAAGAGAACTCTGAGACACTTTGAAACTAATAACATTAAAGCAAACCAAAACATTTCATAAATTACACACATTTCTTACATGTAAAGACTAAATTTTCACCAAAAATATTAGTTATTACATATTATGGTTAGGATTATTTTTGGAGCAGTGGGCTTTCGATCCACCTGATGATGTAGCGACTACCTAGTCATAGATCCCTGTTGATGATCTATTGTATCTTGTGAGCTAACTGCTAAACACGCTGGTGAGCCGGGAACATGCTAGCAGTACTCAATTACAATAACACTCCAGGCTGCCCCTGGCTTTTTGTTCACAGGACTCATCAATCACTCTCCCAGCCAGCTAACTAGCTTGCTAGCTAGTTACTAGCTAACTAGTTGGAAGGTTTGTTTGATCAGTCGTTAATGAGATAATAAATTCACATAATTTATTAATTTCATTGACTGTTGTCTGATAACCTCCTACAAACCATGCGTCTTTTGAGGAGCTGTTTATACTCCAACAGAGGACACTCAGTAAAAGTTAATAGTCTTAATGCAGCAGCTTGTAGCATCCTCTGTTTTGGGCTCTCCGTTCCCTTAAAGGTCGGTACTGCCAACATGATTACTGGGGCACATAAACTCCCAAACAGAAGCACTAATGTATGAAGTATGCTGTACAGTCAGATCACCCACTCTCTTACCGAGCAGAGATGTGGGGCATCTGCATTAATACACAAACGTCAGTGTATCCTGAAAATGTCGGAGTTCAGCAGTGCACCCTGGGTGGTATGATGTGTTCCTGTCCAGCCTACACACTTGTTTGCATACGTGCAGTGTCACTTTCTGTATTGGCTACCAGATGGATCCTTGGCAGAGAAATCAGAGCTCCGTGGAACGGGAAGTAGGTCAGCAGCAGAGTATTTTGGACAGAGAGAGAGGGTGGTGGTAGGAGGATGAGTTACCTCTGGACAAGTGCTAGTCCACATTGCAGTGTTTTCGCTCCTGCCAGCCTCCCACACTGATCTTCTGCCTGTTTTCCCATCTCTTCTGCCTTCTCTTAGTCATTAGCACCATCTCGTTTCATCTTCTATCCCTGCAGTCTCTTCCTGCAGAGTGAATAAGGAATGTTTCCATTCTCTCAGATCTTTCGCTTCACTCGGTGCAGTGCAGCTCAACAAAATCTATTTTCTGCCTTAGTTTTACACTTTGAGCAAAAGTCAGATGTCTTTTTTTCGGGCTTGAAAAGGCATATTTCAATAAAAGTTTTTGAACAAAAGCTCTGCATTACTTTGGATGAGAGTAGGCACCCTACAGTAAAAACATTCCTATGGTTTGATTTTTGATCTCTGTTTGTTTTTTGTTTTGTATTAGGTTTCCCTTTCACATACACATCTATAGAAGAAAAAGTGTGTGTTCATCTCATAGTGCAAATATATTCTTTACATGTTGTATTTTACTCATTCTTGAGAACTGGGACAAAACAGTATTTTGATTCTTACTCTTCAGTTATGCTGAAAAATATATATAAAAAAGATCAAACTCTCGGCTAATAAACGTTGTAATGGGCCTCCTGGTGATTAAATGTAGACATCAACTCCGTCAGTTGGAAAATCTGATGATGGAGTTGGATTTTACAGAGTTGACAAAATTTTTAATTTCTCATCATAGTTGTAGTGAGCAGCCATTTTATTTTTTAAGTGTCTCAGAGTCTCTTAATGTTAATCAAAATACACATTTTTAAACCATAATTCTTATTTAGCTTTGATTTAGAAGGGCTACAGAGTTGACATGTTATGGTGGAGACACATGCAGTGAGGAAAACAAAGCATTTTACTAATACAAATGGGCCATATTACACATTAAGGAGCACAGATTGTCAAATCCCAGATTCAGGAGGAGCAATTCAGACTCCATCCTGGCTGGGGAACAGTGGACCAGCTCTTCACCCTGGCAGGCTTTCTGGAGCATCCAGTCTACATGTGTTTTGTGGAGAGCTTACGACTGTGTTCCCCAAGGAGTCCTGTTGGCGGTACTGTGGGAGTGTGGGCTACTGGGACCGAGCAATGCAGTCATCAGAGTAAGAGCTGTGTCCGTATTCTTGGCAAAAATCAACCATGTTTTCAGTGGGTGTTAGACTCTGCTGAGTTGCACCTTGTCTCAAATCCTGTTTGTGATATTTATTGACAGGATCTCAAGACATAGCCAGGGAACCGTAGAATTGTGTCTTTGCTTTTTCCAGATGACGTGCTTCTGTTGGCTTCATCAGACCGTGACCTTCAGCACGCAATGGGGTGGTTTGTAGCTGAGTGTGAAGTCTGAGGCCGTTGTTCTCCTCTGGAAAACAATGAATTTCTCTCTCCGGGTGTGGAGTAAGTTGTTGCCCCAAGCGAAGGAGTCTTGGGATCTTGTTCATGCGTGACAATAAAATGGAGTTCAATAGACAGATTGGTGCGGCATAAGCAGGGACACAGTCGTTGTAACAGACAATCATAATGAAGAAGGAGCTGTGGCAGAAAGCAAAGCTCGCAATGTACCACTCAGTCTACTTTCCAACCCTCACCTACAGTCATGAGCTTTGGGTAGTGACAAAACAAACAAGATGACGGATACAAGAGACCGAAATTTCCTTCGTAGGATGGCTGCACTCAGTCTTAGAGATAGGATGAGAAGCTTGGAAATCCGGAGGGAGTTAGGACTAGAGCCGCTGCTCCTCCGCATTAACAGGAACAAACTGGGATGATTCAGGCATCTCATCAGGATGCAACCCTGGGACCTTCCTTTGGAGGTTTGCCAGTCATGTACAATTGGGTTTAGACCCCCGTGTAGACCCAGAACTCGCTACAGGGAATACTTAGCTCATCTGGCCTGGTGATGCCTCGGGATCACCCGGGTGGATCTGGAAAGTGGTTATGGGGCGAGGTATGCCAGGAAAACCCTGCTTAGCCTGCTACCACTGTGACCCACCCCCAAATAAACGGAGAAGAAAATGGATGGGTGGACGGAGGCTTAACTTTGAGGCTTTGGTTGGAGACTGCGCCTTAAGTTGAATTAAAGGCATAATATGCATAATTTTCCGCCAAAAAACAATGTACAGTATAGAAACATCATCCCACTGCTGATGACCCACAAGAAGTGTGTGGTGGCGGCTGTATCTGAAGAGACCTCGCACTCTAAACATATTTATCATTACCTTGCTGTTTGTGAGCCATTTTACCCACAAAACATCAATAAGACTCAATCAGCTATATTTCTGGTGCATTAACAAACTGCTTGGACAAATCCTACCAATCCTTCCTTTAAGAATTGTACTATTGCCAAGTCTCTTCTTCAGTCTTTTGAGGGCTGCTTCAATCTGGGATAAGCAGCCTACATCTACCAGGGCTTGATAGAAAAGGATTCTATTCTAACTTACATTAGTTGACAAAACATATTCTGTAAAAATGAACCATAAAGAATTTTGTCATTCTATAAATATGGCAAAACCAATTTTTCAATGGACATACCCTCCACTGTATCCCAGTGTTCAGTGTCCATTTAGTGCACAGCAATTTCACCCATGAGACCATTTCACTGTAACTTTGGACATGATTGCTGGAAATGTGTTGTGATTATTAGTCACACAGAAAGTATGAGCCAGTTTTAGACTGTTGTCGTCTGTCTGTGTTGTCGCTAAGGAACCTTCTGTCTGTGGTTAGGTTTCAAACTCATGATTAATCAGAGGCCTACTGTAGAAAACCTTACTTGTTACTATCAGACAGTCTCTCTGCAAATACAATAACCGGCATGCAGTAAACGGTCAAAAGGCCTCACTTTCCGCCTCGTAAAATAAAAACACACAAAAGTACACACACACCTCTCTCTTGTTGTTTTGTGTTGTGTGGATATTGGCAACCTCAGGCAGTTATCTGGCACTGCTCTGAAGGTTCAGTGAGTTCACTGTTGTTTGCTCCTAAATGTCTTCATTAGTCCACCCGGCTTTGAGGATGCAGTTCAGTTTTTTTTCCTTTTTTTTGCGTTTGTTTCAGTCAGAGTGGTCAAGAGTGCTTTTGACCTGGGGAAGTGAAAGAAGCTTTAGTCACACAACTGGATATATTTTAGCCTTCATTGAATCGGTCTCATGAGAGCGATCTGACAACAAAACATATAACAATATAGACATACAAAACAGGATGTAACATACAGAGACAAACCGGACTGTCCTTTATGACCTAAAGGCCTTAATTGCTTTTGGCTCACATTCTACCAGCAGCTAGAGGCTGCAGTGTTCATTACAGCCACAGTACTAAAGAATTAAATACAATGAACAGATGATTTAGCTGTTCTTTAAAGCCCTGTCTTGCCTGGGTCCAGACTCTTGAACCCATCCTTCCACTGAGGTGACTGACTTATCTGGCATCATGACATGAAACAGTAGTTTCTTGGCTGAAAAAGTAGTCGATCCAGTGAGCACTATGGGGGGACTAACGTTAGCCGATCAGCACCACAGGCAGGGCAGATGTCATTGTCAAGCTGACAAGCAAACAATGGTGACCACTATAGACAAGATAGATGCTGCTAAATATCTCCCAACATCGTAGTTTGTCTTTAATTGGTTCCACTTCATTCTTCAAACGTAGGTAAAATCAGTATGTTGTCATGGCTACGCATCAGTTGATACTGTAGGCTGATCAAATTCCACTCCCTCATGCAAAGCCGTTACAGTGAGGGTAACAACAGTCTGAAGATGAAAATGGAGTGTAGCGAGTTGGCAGTTCTGTCTGATGTCAGGCAAACCTCCACCCATAGTGAGGTTAAAAATTCTCAGGTCAAAATTGAAGCTGTACCAATCATATCATTTTAATATAACTAATAGGACTATTCCAGACTCACAACTTTGTCAGTAAAATCAATGTGAATATTTAACTGTTTTTTCCTTTTTTTTAATATAGACTATCAAGCAACAGTGTTTTGGGCTGCCAGATTTTTGAACAGGGTTTGGTGGGACGTCCAAGTTAGCTTTCTCAGCTAATGTGTGCTGACTACGCTAACTAGCAACATCTTTTGCAGACACAATATATCAAACAAAAACCAGACTTTATCATATTAAGTTGCTGTAAGTTCACCACTTCTAAGCACAAGGTGGAAGATAACATCACCTCACAGCCTGACCAGGCAAAACAAAGACCACTGAATTTGTAGAATCTCAGTTAACTGAAGCATCTCTGACTGCTGATTTGAATCTTGGAATTTTGAGGGTAGTCCTAATAATTAACGGTTCAGATAACTAATGTGAAAAATGTCTCTTGTAGTGATGAACTCTCTAGTCTCCTTCATCTCTACAGGGCGTTTTAGCTTCTTTCAGCTTCGACGTGACCGCTCTCTTCAGCCTCATTTCCACCAACAGCAGACATAGCCCGACATAAGCTGCCCGTCCAGCTCCAGCAGGCAAATTTAGCAACTATCTGGAGAACATATTAGAGCATTTAGCAGCCAAAAAAAAAACATTTTTTCTCAGGAGTTGAGAACTATTGATTTTTCACTAGCATATTTGTATTGTAGTTTGTGCCATTAAAGGCACAAGCCATTTAAAATACAATTAACTACCTTTTCCTGTGCTTTGGTCCTTCCTGAATTTTAAAGATACAGATACAGTGAACTTTGATTTTAAAAAGGCACTCCTGGTCAACAGTCCATCTAGATTTCTTTGGTGTGAACCATCAGTATCAGGATCAGAGTATCAGCTGTAGAGATGTTTTCCTTCTTTTCCAATATAATGGGACCGGTTTTGAGTTTTTCAGCTTTTGGTGAAAAACTCAAAACCGGTGTCTGTTTCCAAATATCATGATCCAGTTACTCAAGATAATCTACAGACCTTGTTGTGAACAGTTTCATGTAGGATCTACTTTCTTTCTATTAATCAGATAACGATATAATATGATAATAAATAGCACTACAGGCCAGAGGAAAAATGTGTCTTTTTGATTTTGGGGTGAGCTATCCCTTTAAGCCCAGGGTAAGATAACCCTGATGACAGTTTTATCATCTCACACTTTAAAGAGTTTTAAACTTTATGTCTTACATAAGAGCGTAACGGAAGTTTTACATCCTCTGCCTGCACTGTTGATTAACACCGAGTCTAGTAATCAGATAATTAAATCCCTGGCAGTGAGAAATGAGCCTGAGCTTCAGTGTTTTCTCTCATACCTGGTCTAGACCAGGTGTCACAGTAGGACTCTCCTGCTCTGCCAGGCCATTCCTCCAGGTCTGGGCTCTGGGCCAGGGCGCTGACTGCATGCTGCGCCTGCACTTTGGTCCTCACAGGCTGAATTATGAGGGTGTTTTACTCGTGAGCAATTCATCCTTGTACGCTTTACAAGCTCAATGGCCCCTGGGGACTCCAACTGAAACTAAATCCTGTTGGGGCTTTCTAATCTTCTGGCAGTCTGAAATTGCTTTATTATTAATATTATTACTTCCTCAGCGATGGACCAGTGAAGACAGAATGCAGCTCACTGTGGTTATAAATCTCTCTGCAGCCTGATAGAGCTGTGGTAGAACTGAGATGACCTGATAGACTTTGTAACTGTTCTTCAGTGTTAATTAGTGTTATATAGCTTTGTGTTGCTCTTGTTATAAACCATTATGGTTTTTGTTTCAGTCCCTGCGAGAACAGAATACATTAACACTTAGCAGTTTCCAGAGATCTGTCAAACTGTGTGGCCAAAAACTCAACTTTCATGTTTGGGACTTTCTTGTTGTACATTTGGTTAACTTGGCAAATTTCTTTTCTTAATGTCCAACGGAAATATCTAAAAGATTTTTGCTGAAGTCACGGTTGCCGTCAGGTGCAAAGTCCCCATGGCTGCAAATTTCATTATGCGCAAATCTGTTTTGGACTTTGCACTTCTGAAGCACAATATAAACTAAGGAAGCTCCTACATCGTTAACTGATCTTGTGGCTGCGTCTTGGAAAAGTGCCTCGTGTCAAAATCTAGTTTTAAGTAATTACTTTAGTTTATATTGATATATGTATAGCATACAGTAACTAACTGTCCAAAACCCAGCTAAAGTTTGTGCGGTTACTGGACATTGACTTTAAAAGTGAATGTTGTATAATATAAACTGTCAAAGTTGAATAAGATAAATATCGCTCTCTTCAAAGCCACCAGACTCTGTTGGCAAAAACAGCAATTTTACCTCGCAGAACACAGGTGTTGCTAGTCTGGTAGTTTATTTGTGTTATTGTATGACTTTGGTGTTGTAACTTCTGTGTGCTGTGGGGTAAAATGATTGTTTTTGTCAGTGGAAACACTACCACTTTTGTCCACAGGGGCCTCCAAATTCAACACAATACAAAGTCCCTGTCAGCAGCTTTAAAATTGCAATAGTATTGTTACATTCAGTTAATTTATCCTCAATTGGTAATTGAGGACCACAAAGTGCATAACTGAAGACAATGAATAAAGCACAAATTCGTCATGTACGCATGTTAATTGTTTATTCAAAACCTCAGTTTATTCTTTGCCTGCACTACTTTTTCTGTCTGTGTCTCGTTGATACATGCCAGGTTCTGTAGGTTTGATTCTGAGTGTCTGGAAAAATAATAAAACTATGTTTAGATCGCTCTGTATGCTTGGTGGGAACTTGGAGGCAACAGGATATTTTTGTCCTGGGGCACCGTAACAGGTTAATCTGGACTTACACAACATACTGTGTACAAGAAAACATCTGTTTGTGCTTTGTGTGGATAACATACAAATACACAAAATGTATTTTCCACAATATGGATTTGTGTAAGACCTCTGATCTACTATAGTAGACTTTTGTTATAGTCATTATTAAATGGTTTCAGCCTGTCACTTTGAATATGACTGGGAGTTATGTCAGCGTGGGCCTCTCACGGAGAGCTCATGTATGTGCGTGCGTGTTCTAGGTGGGGTTCCTCTGCCTCTCCCGGTGTCCCACAGGGACCCTCTTAGGTTAAATATAGAGGCGGTGGCAGGTCAGCCAGAGCAGCAACCTGAGCCCTCATGAGGGATATTCTTCTTCTTCTGCAGCTCCCACTTCTGTTATTTCCTCACCATGTTACATTCCCCTGTTGTCCAGAACATTACTCCACTGGTTCAGCCCCCCTCTCTCAGTGATGTCGACATGAGAGGCTTCCTCTTTCTCGCCGTGTTTCCTCTGAGAGATGAGATGAGGCTATTTGAGTTCAATGAACTCTGTATTGTTTCTCAGTGACTGTGAAACTTGATGTGTTTTTGCTGACGAGCAGTTAATCTGCCCTCAAGTGTTAAAATGAAGTACAGCACTTCTTGTGAACTGAGCTTTGTCATGAGTTTCAGAGAGATTAGAGGAAAATCAGAGGTACAGATAAAGTCAGTTTGCATTTAATTATCAGATAAACATCAGGAGATAGGCCTATTTTCTAAATTAATGCTTAGTTTCTTTATTTATTCAAGCCCCTGTGTTTTTTTTGTGTGCTTTCTATACCATGCTCTGATTCTCATGATAATCAACCCACAGTGTCATTGGTACAGTCAAGCTACTTAAGTTAGCAACTTGTGTTATTGTTCATTTCACATAAATTAGACTTCAAATTAATGCAGAATTTTTGCAGAACGAGTTAGCGTCTGTTTATGAGTTGTAAGAAATCATTAATAATTTTGTTGAAGGAGTAGATGTTTCTAACAGTTAAACTGAGCAAAATGTTAATGAAGTTTGGCAGGCAGTCACTGAACTCTGACTCCAGTGTGTGTTTTCAGAGCGGTGGGCTTTTCTTTTTCTTTTTTTTTTTTCTTAGGAAGATGGGCTTAATTTTACATTGACAGACAACTGACACGGTGGCGAGGTGAAACAACACGCTTCAACCATAGATTAGTAATTAAACATTGTTTCAACCTATTTGATACACAGTCTATGGCTCCAATTAACTATTTGGACTGTTGTACTTATTTTTGGATGCACAGTTGTTACATACAGCTCCCTTAAGGTGATGTGTATATGTGTGTGTATATGTGTGTGTGTGTGTGTGTGTGTGTGTGTGTGTGTGTGTGTGTGTGTGTGTGTGTGTAAGCAAAT